>VMDO01008482.1:0-83708 GCA_007922755.1 Pedetes capensis
CCCTTCCCATCTAAGTTTCTCATCTAAGTCTTCTCTATCTTTTACTTAGTAGTATTTTTCTATATGTCCTTGGGTTCCAGTTCTGTTTAAAATAGAAACTTTTCCTGTAGTGGTCTTTATTTTTATCTTGTTAGAACAATTACATGGGATTTCAAGTCCATTTATATTGACATCATTCTTATCCCCCCTCCCCTTTTATTATGATCTGACCTTTGAATAGGATTTTTCCTTCTTGTAATTTTGAATCAGTTCCCTCATATGAGTGAGAACATGTGTTGTTTCTCTTTCTGAGCTCGTGTTCGTTCACTCAAAATAATTTTCTCTAATTCCATCCATTTTGCTGCGAATGACCTTATTTCAGTTTTCTTGATTGCTGAATAGTATTACATTGTGTATATATACCATAGTTTTTTATCCATTCTTCTGTTGAAGGGCACTTTGGTTGATTCCATATCTTTGCTATTGTGAAAAGCGCTACATTGAACATGGAGATGCAGGTGTCTCTGTGGTATGATGACCCATTTCCCTTTGGGTAAATTCCCAATAGTGTTATAGCTGGGTCATATGGTAGATCTATTTTTAGTTTTTTGAGATATCTCCATATTGATTTCCACAGTGGTTGCACCAATTTACAGCTCCACCAACAATGTGAGAGTGTTCCCTTTTCCCCGCAACCTTGCCAGCATTTGTTGTTGTTTTATTGATCTTGGCCATTCTTACTGGTGTAAGGTGAAATCACAGAGTTGTTTTGATTTGCATTTCCCTAATGGCTAGGGATGTTGAGCACTTTTTCATGTGTTTCATGGCTTTATGGACCCCTTCATTTGAGAACTGTCTACTCAGTTCCTTTGCCTATTTGTGTATTGGGTTGTTTGGGTTTTGGGGAATTTTTTTCTTGAGTTCTTTGTAAATTCTAATAATTGACCTTTGTCTGATGTATAAAATGCGAAGATTTTCTCCCATTCCATGGGGGTTTCCTTGACTCTGTTAATTGTTTCTTTTGCTGTGCATAAGCTTTTTAATTTCATGTGATCCCATTTATCTATTCTTGTTGCAATTTCTTGAGCAATTGGAGTCCTATTAAGGAAATCCTTTCCTATGCCTATATGATGGAGTGTATTGCCTATCTTGCCTTCTATAAGTTTTAAAGTTTTGGTGTTATGTTGAGATCTTTTATCCATTTTGAGTTAACTCTCGTGTATATTGAGAGATGCAGATCCACTTTCATTTTTCTTCATGTGGATGACCATGTTTCCCAGCACCATTTGTTGAAGAGGCTGTCCTTTTCCCAGTTTACTTGCTTTGCTCCTTTGTCAAAAATAAGGTGGCTATAGGTGTGTTGAAGTATATCTCGGTCTTCTATTCTGTTCCAGATGTCTTTGCACCTATTTTTGTGCCAGTACCAAGCTGTTTTTGCAACCACTGCCCTGTAGTATAGTTTGAAGTCAGGGATTGTGATTCCACCTGCATTAGATTTGCAGCTTAAAGGTGTTTTGGCTGTATGTTTTCTTTTGTGGTTCCATATGAATTTTTGGATCATTTTTTCTATTTCTGTAAAGTCAGTCAGTGGAATTTTAATGGGTATTGCATTAAGTCTATAGATTGCTTTTGGTAGGATAGCCATTTTTACAATATTAATTCTCCCTATCCAGGAGCAGGAGAGGTCTTTCCACTTTTCAGTGTCCTCTGCTATTTCTTTCTTTAATGTTTTGAAATTTTCCTTGTAGAGATCTGAAGGGTCTTTGGTTAGATTGGTTCCAAGGAATTTAATTTTCTGGTGCGCTATCATGAATGGTATCTTTCCTGAAATTTCCTTCTCTTCTTGTTTGGAATTGGTGTAAAGAAAAGCTATTGATTTTTGCGTGTTAATTTTGTAGCCTGCAAATTTGCTGAAGGCATTAATTAGATCCAGAAGTTTTCTGGTTGAGGTTTTGGGGTCTTTCAATTATAAAATCATATCATCTGCAAATAATGATAATTTGACCTCTTCCTTGCTAAACTGTATCCCTGTGATTTCTTTCTCTGGTACAGACAAATTATTGAACAAAAGAAAGCAGCCTCAGAACATGTGCTTTCTAATTGCATTTCCATAACTTTCAAAAGTAGACAAAGTAATCTGTGAAGATAGAAGTGAAAGTAACTATTTTGGGAGGAAAGATAATAATTGAGATGGAGCATAACAAGATTGTGGATATTGGTAATGTTGTATAGTTTGATTTGAGTCATGATTAAATTCTTATGCTTACTTTGAATAAATCTGTTTTTAAAACAGGTACATTTTCATATCTGTTTATAAATTATTTTGTAAAATTTAAAATTATATATTCATAGTGATCCTATCTTATATTTTAAACAATGTGTAATACATATCATTTCAGTGAAGCAACATGTAGTATACAGAACCAAAAGTAGTTTATGCTAATAAGAATAGCAAATAAAATTATATGGCTCCCTTCCAAAAATAATAATGAAACTTGCCACAAAAAAGCACTATATACACACACATTTATATATACACACATTTGAATACCATTCTTCCAAATCTTGAAGACAATATTAATCAAGGTGATAGGAAGCTTCAAAATTTATGATCAGCTCTGTAGAGCTCTCTCTCTCTCTAGATCACTGGTTTAAATGTTCCTGATATGCTAATAAAGAAAGTTCATTAACTTCCAATAGCTGTTTGGTGTTTTATGTAAAATGAGTTGATGGCCTCAGCTGACACCATAAAAAGTCATGTCTGTAATTTAAACTACAAGAGTAACTTTCCAGCCTCTCTCCTTAGAGGCCAAAGATGAAAAGGGCATTAAAGTAGCAGAACTCTCTTGTCCTTAAATTTGGTCTTCTCTGTCTTGTATTATACAATATAGCCACATCATGGTAGAAAGCTGCTGGTTCTTTAAATAATCATTTATTTTATTTTGCCACTTTTACATCAAGGGAAAGATAATATTTTTGACTTTTTGTAGTTATTAAACTATTTGTAGTTATTAAAACAATATTGAAAGAGAGAACATATGATTCTATATATCATTACATGCAGATCCTCAGCAAGATCTTTTTTGCCTTTTTGCCAGGACCACCGATGAGGAAACGGTTCTCCCACTCCTCTCCCCTGGACCTTCAGTGAGGAAAGAACATTCTCCCATTGCAACCATCAACAAGGAAAGAGCCCGCTCTCCGTCTGATCACCGACAAAGTAACATCTGTCTCCCTGTGACCACCGAGACCACCAACATGAGTGTTTGCCCCTGGAAGGCAAAAGCGCCTGGGGCTTTTCCTTTCTCCCATCTCCTCAGTGTCCTGAGGGCTGCAGGAGTCAGCGCCCCTCACCAGAGGGTCCCAAGTGAATTGTGTTTAGTATCTGTGTGCACAGAGGCACCCCACATAGAGTGTCAGGATAATCAATTCTCCTACTTTTGCATCCACATGGAGGAACTTCCATAAGAGTATCAATCAGGCTTTTAGTACCTGTGCGATTCTCTTTAGGAAATTCAGTTGAAGGTTTTGCTCATACTTCATGGTCTTGCAGCTAGCAGAGAAGGTAAAATTTTACCTGTCTCTCCAAATTGTGGTAAGTTTCTCATGATAGGCTCTGCATTTGTTTGGAATGTTTGAGAGAGAAGTTCAACTGGAGCACAGATACATATGCCCATTTTGCTTCCCTTAAGCCATACGCCATGTACATCATTATCTACATAAAAAATATTTTATTTTCCATGTATATTTCTCACATGAATTTTTCAGTTGTTTCTTTTAATTTAAATGAACTGAGTGTTATTTTGGAACTCCTCAATGCAAAAAAATTGTGGAATACTACAATTTGGGTACCTAATGATTTTTATCCTCAGTTGGGGGAAAGTGCAGATTTCCAGTACATTTGAGGATTCAGTGATTGAATGAAAGACATTATTGGCCCAAACTGTATCAGTCATCTATTTGATATCCCTTCCTAAACAACTGAAAGTTGGTCAATTCAGACCAGTGTCCATACTTTCAGTTTATGAATAGCCAAAGTATGAATCTTAATTTCTCTCTTGTAATGATAAGAACATTTAGTAGAGGATACCTTTGGCTGGGTTTTTCTAACCCTGAAAGTTTACCTCTATCTTTCTTACATATCATCTAGAAGAAAATAGTTTGAATACCTTTAAACATACTGTGAGTAAGATGAATAAAATTAGCACAGTATTGGCATAAAAACAGATATGAAAAGGCCGGGCATGGTGGCACATGCCTGTAATCCCAGAGGCTTGGGAGGCAGATGCAGGAGAATCGCAAGTTCAAGACCAGAGACAGTGTACGTAATTTAGCAAGACCCTGTCTCAAAAAAGTAAAAAAAAAAAAAAAAAAGTGGGCTGAGGGCGCAGCTCAATGGTCCAGCACTTGCATAGCATACAAGCGTGAGGCACTGGGTTCAACTCCCAGTACTGCAAAGAAAAAGAAAAAAAAAAGATATGAAGACCATGAGACAGATAGATAACTCTGAAATAAATCTACACATCTTTAGGCAACTGGTCCTTGACAAAGGTACCCAAAACATACAGTGCAGAAAAGAAAGCCTTTTCAAAAAATGATGGTAGGAGAACTGGATATCAGTGAGTAGAAGACTGAATCTAGATCCCTATCTCTCATCCCACATAAAAATCAACCCAAAATGGAATGAAGACCTTAAAGTAAAACCTGAAACTGAAACTATTTGAAGAAAATACAGGGGAAACACTTCAAGATACTGTCATAAGGGATGATTACCTAGATAGGACAATAGTAGCTCAGGAAACACAAAACAAGAATTGAAAATAAGATCGTATCAAAATAAAAAGCTTTTGCATTTCTAAAGAGACAATAAACAGAATAAAGAGACAACATACAGAATAGAAGAAAATCATTATCTGCCATTCATCTGACAGGATTAATATCCAGAATACATAAAGAACTCAAAAAGCTTAAACATAAAATGAAACAAACCCTCAAATAATCAAAATTTTAAAAATGGGTAAATGAACTGAATGGAAAATTCAAAGAAGAAATACAACAAGAATAACTATACGACCAAAAAAATTATTCAAGGTGAGCACTATTGTGCACAACTATTACCCCAGCAGGTTTTCCCAGTGAGGCCGGAAGATCAAGTTTGAGGTCAGAGGCAGTCTTCATAACTTGGAAGACCATGTCACAAATCAGTGGTAGAGTACTTGTGTAGCAATGTGATGCCTTGGGCTCAACCCATAATATTTGAAGTAAAAGAAAAACAAGAAGAAAGAAAGAAAGAAAGAAAGAAAGAAAGAGAGAGAGAGAGAGAGAGAGAGAGAGAGAAAGGAAGGAAGGAAGGAAGAAAAGGAAAGAGAGAAAGGAAAAGAGAAGAAAGAAAGAAAGGAAAAGAAAGAAGGAAAGAAAGAAAGAAAAAGAAAATTTAAAAAAGCAGAAATTACACTGAGAACCCATCTCACAAGTGTTGGATTAGCTGTTATCAAAAAACTAATAATAATCATAAATGAAGATGTAGATGTGGTAGGGGAAGAGCCCTTAAACTCTTATTGGTGGTAATGTAAAAAACAATATAGAGGTTTTTCAAAATAAAGTTAAAAATAAACTACCATATGATCCAGATACTCCACCTCTCAGTATACATACAAAGAAAATGAAATTAGCAAACTAGAGACAACTCCACATCCGTGTTTACAGTGGCATTATATGAAATAGCCAAGAAATGCAATCAGCATAGGTGCTTAACTACAAATGGATGGCTAAATATGTTGTATACACAGGGTGGAATATTATTCAGCCATAAAGAATAAAATCCTACCATTTCAAGGAAAAGGGATAGAAGTAGAGGATATTATGGTGAGTGAAATAAGCCAGACACAAAAAGACAAATATTACATGTTTTCTCTCTTGTAAAGAAACTAAAAAATGGTGACCTGAAGGTAGATGAGGGATTATGATGGTCTGAGAAGAGGACCAGGAAGAATGAATAGAGAGGGGATTATCAGAGAAGGTAGAAAGCAGGGTAGATATGTCAATGAAAATATGGAAATGTTGGAGTGAAACTCTTTAATTTGGATAATTATAACATGCTAGTCAAAATGACCCCTATGGGCCCATCACCCTGTCATACAAGCTGTGGGGGCTTACATACTGCTGTAATATTGAAGGCTATGACACCAAAATTTCAGATACCAGCAGAGCTGTCCATGGTGGACAGGATTCACATGAACTTCCAGACTAAGAGAGACTAGGGAGAAGGACAAGGCATCTCACTGCCAAAACAATTAGACATTGAAAACCCTATGAATAGCAAAAAAGCACTGTCAAATATACTGCTGGAAAATAAGCCTCCTGCATTGAAGGCATTCAAAAAACCACTGGGGAAGAATGGCCTCCTCAAATAGAGTTGTCTTTAATGACTAGAATGGAGTGGAACCCTGGGACCTGCATTTGCTACTGTAGAATGACTCAAAATGAGAAGAAACATACTGACTACAAAAATGGACTCAAACATAAAAAGCTCCTGTGCATGGCACAGTGTCAGGTAGTATTTCATTCTGTTGTACATAGGGTCACTATGAGTTGGATCCCACTCATCAGAACCTAACATCAACAAACATTTAAAAAGAATAAGATTAAATAAATCCTCTCACAGATGCCAAATTGAATAAATTAAATTGTTGAATTATAGAATAAATAATGTTCTAGAATGTCATGACTGTTATTTTTCATTCCCTCCTGAAGTTAGTTTTACCTAATCCTAGGAAAAATTTATCAAAACTTCTTATTTTAAACTCTGAATAACCTGAAATAATTTATTCATTAAATCAAACACTATTTCAAGAGTGTTTTTGTTGTGGAAATGGTTATAAAATAGCCACTCTTCCTGTATTTTATAAAACTCTCAACTTATGCTATTTAAATTATCTTGCTAATTAGGTCTCCAATGAACAGGTGTGTAAATACACTCATTTTTAACTTTAAAAATAATTTCCAACACTCCTGGGTGCTGTTAAAAAATAAAGCTAATAAAAACATTGCTTAAGCTTTGTTAGAATAACACAGTTAATTGGGGATCACTAAAGAAAACCACTGCATGAATACATTGAACTGTTCAAGCTAATGTAAAATATTGTAATACAGATGCATTTGAACAGAGAATTTAGTTCCTTAACTTAAAATAGGTAAGTGGTACTTGTATCATTACATTAGTTACATTAATCATCAAGTTTTCATACAGAGAAATACAGTTAAGTACAGCAGCTGGTTAAAACATTAGGGGTAATGACTTGCATATCATTATAAGAATACAAAATAAATTTTCTATTAAAAAATAAAAGTGTGTTCTGTATAGCTCCACAGATATGCTCCACAGAAAAGGCTTAGGAAAAAAATACATGTACAATCACCCTACTCCTTTTACCTTTCTCTAACAATATTACCTTGCCATGTAGAAAAACACTAGCTCATTCTTAGGAATCAATAATTTATTGTAAGTCAGGCTTTGGATCTTTAACTTCAAGATATAATTTACTTCTTTGGTAAACAGATATATATGACTGTTATCTTTTATGAATAATACTCTGATTGCAGTAGAAATGATTAATCTGGAGTTGTAGCATTTCTGTTTTCGGATTATGGAAGATGTGATGAGCGTAATGAAAAAATTAACTTGTACAACAAAAGTTTTTAAAAGTTTGGAGGATCCCTAAATTTCCTGCAGTGCTGATCCATGTTTTTAATCTGTGTTTGTGGCCTTAACCTGATCATAGATTTGGCTGGAAAAGATCAGAACCTTTCTAAAAAATGTATAAAAACTATAAAAGCTTTTTGTGGAAACCAAGGAAAAGTACAATAAGACATGTGTTTTCAAATTCAGCTGGAACCTGATACCTCTACCAAGAGCAGAAAAAGTCAAAATCCCTGGAAAAAAAAGACTCCTGCAAGCAATGGTACCACAATCCTAAGTGAAATCTAAGCTCTTCTTGTGAGTAGCATTCAGGGACCAGAGTCAGAGGTTTGCTCAGCCTTTGTCAGGATCTCACCAACATTCTACAGGCAAAGACAATTGGTAAATCAATGAATAATTGCTTATTTAGATTGTGAAGATGCAGCACTACTTTTTACAATTAGATCCTGGATTCTGAATTATTTTAATAGGACTAGTGGATCAGATTATAATAAAAAGAGGAGGAGATTGTCAGAACCATATTGAACAGATTGAACAGAACCATATCAATGTAAAATATTGTAATACAGATGCATTTGAACAGGTATCAAAGAGTAGGAATACAGGAAGGGTTGAGGAGTCAAGAATGTTCATTTCTCAAAACTCAGAGAGGGAAATGAAAAAAGGCTACTGAAGAATATTTCCCCTCATTCACATTGCTTTTTTGACTGGTTTCCTCTAAACAACCAAAACAACAATGCTCTCTAGCCTGAATGTGCTTTATTGAAAATGGGGTGTTTCATAGTTAACTCTGAACCTCATTGTGCTTGTCCAAATATGGTTAAATCTAGGACAAAAGCTCTGGGAACAGGGAAAGCCTAAAGGAAAGTATCCTATGTATTTGAATGAGTCTTGGACATGAATGATGTCATAGCTTCTGTCAATATACCAATTCTTCTCTTTCCTCCACTATCTTGGAATCTCAAACTGACTTCAAACTCTTGCTTGGCCATTTGATTTTCTTGAGTCAATAATATGTTGGCCAACTTCAGGCAAACAAGGATTTCAAAGTACATTTATGGTTCTGTTCATCCATTTATTTCTTTGACTTTACTACTTGCCCAGGCTACTGGTAAATGAGAGATATGATCCAGTCAACCATATTACCTCAGAAAACTCAGCTGAAGGCCAGACATAAGAGTATGCACAGCTGAAATCAGAACCACCTAGTCAAGTCCAGGTTGAATCAACCATCTTCAAATTCTCTTCCAAATGTTAAGACAACAATATGCTTGAATCAGTTGTTTATTGTTAGGTGTCATCAAGTCAGGTCCGACTTACAGTGACCCTATGTACAACAGAAAGAAATACTCCCAGATTCTGTGCCAGGCACAAGATCTTTACTTATGTGTAAGCCCATTGCTGAAGCCAATATGTCAATCCATTTAGTTGAGTGCCTTCCTTTTATTTGGTAACCTGCCACTCTCCCAAATATGATGTCCTTCTCCAGGGATTAGATTCCAGTACTTTGTTATATAGCATTGTTATACAAGAGATAATTGATTCAGCAAGGTTGCTGAATGATATATTTCGTACCATATATGAAGAACTGATAAATACTAGAATGGTCTAGAAAGCTTTTCTTTTCTTTTTCTTTTTCTTCTTTTTTCAGGACTAGAGTGTTGAACCCAGGACCTTTAACATGCTAGACAAGTACTTTACTGAGCTGCACCACCAGGTCCTTTTTTAAAATTTATTTATTTTGAGACAGGTTCTCGCTGAGTTGATCAGGCTGTCTCTGGCCTCCAAATGGTGATTCTCCTCTTTAGCCTCTCTAGTTGTTGGGATTATGGACATGGACAATAGAACCTGACTCTAGAAAACTTTTAAAAATATACTCATGTCCCTATGCAACCTATTGAGCACTTTTTCTGGGGAAAACTTGTTTTATGCAAGAGCCACAGTTTGTACTAAATATTGACACCCACTGATTTAAGTTGCATCATATACTTGGGAAAGCTGGACAGTGAATAAGGGAGACAGGAGAAGAATTGATGATTTTGAATTATGGTGCTACATACAAATATTAAATATACCATGGACTTCAGAAAGAACCAACAGATGTATCCTAGAAGAAGTGCAACCAGAGTGGTCCTTGCAAGCACAATGGCTAGATTACATCTTATATATTTTAGACATATAGTGAGGAGGGATTAATTCCTGGAGAAGGACATCATGTTTGGGAGAGTAACGGGCCAACAAATAAAAGGAAGACCCTAAACTAGATGGATTGACACAGGGGTGGCAACAATGGGCTTAAGCATAAACAAGATTATGCACCTGGCACAAAATTGGAGAGTGTTTCTGTTGTACATAGGGTTGCTATGAGTCAGATCTGACTTGATGGTACCTAACAACAAACAACTGATTTAAGCATATTGTTGTCTTAAAAATTGGAAGAGCATATTTCCAAAGTGATCACACATTTTCTATCTTAATCAGAACCAATTAAGTTTTATATTATAACATGATTATCTGTAGAACCATAATTCATTGTCATAAACTGTGAGTACTGGTCATTCAGACAATAGCCGGAAATACCAGTGGACCATAATGGACTTAATGTACTTTTCTTGGAAAAATATCACCCAGCAACACATAGAGCAATTATTTCCTTCTTCTTGATAAACATGAAAAGAGGATATAGATATATTTAATCTGATCTTCAAAATTACCAGAACCTACTTTTCTGCAAACATACTAGTGAAACCAAAATCCAAGCAAACTCTGCCCAAGCCAGAAAGATATCATCTTCACGGCCAATGTACCTGTTCCTCCATTATGTTGATGATATTGTATATCAGTTCATTGTTATTTTGTTTAGTTTTCTTGTTCTTCCATTTGCTTGGATTTCATCCTGTCTGGCTCCTTCTAATTATCCTGAACTCAGAGGTGCCATTCTTGAATTTTCTATAAAAAGATCATTCTCCCTACCTCCAAGATACTTTTTATACTTTTTATTTTTTATTTCCTATATAAATATTAACATTAATATGGTGATTATACTTGCTACATCATATATGTAGTCAAATTGAACATTAATAGGACACATATATATATATATATATATATACATATATATATGAGAAGGACCTGGCAATCCACTCCTAAGGCAATCCCGAAACAGTCTGCCATTGAAAACCCTATGAGGGTCACTATGAGTCAGATACCGACTTGCTGGGACCTAACAACAACTATATATATATATATATATATATATATATATATATATATATATATATATATATTATATATGTATATAATATATATATATATTATATATATTATACATATACGTATATATATTATACATATCTCTGTTTAATATTAGTGGAAATACCTTATGTCACTTTTTATTAGTTAGTAAGTCCTATTATCACAAGTCTTATCAGACAGGTGAACAGAAAGTGAAGTATTAACATCAAGTAAATTTTGCCTAATCTCATCAGGAAAACTCATACTTTCCCTGAACTGAATATTCTTAATTTCTCATTGTGGGAAATATTATTAATTCTATAAAAAATGTTTAAGGTATATGGCATGCTTAATTAGAATTGATGAAAATATGCTCAAAAGTCTAAAGTATCCTACATAAAGGGTCTAGTCATTGTTGTACATGTGATTCAAAGTATAAACTGGAGACAGAATGTGGTGATAGGCAGTGAAGCTACAGTGGCTCTGTGGAAACCTAAGTTCTCCCTTTGCCTTTGAATTCTGGTCAACTGTGTAATTATGGAAAAATCATTTAACTTCATATTTACCATTTGCAAGATAATAGAACTAGTTGATTTCAAATGAAACCATATCATATTGATGCTTACCCTAGCACTTGGCCTTGCACCCTTTCTGGCAGTTAATTTCTCTTTGGCTCTGATAGCAGTGCACTCCTTTAGTGAAAGCAGCAGCAGGAGGTTGCAGAAAGAGGATGGGTTTTGGAGTTAGAAAGACTTGTGCTTGATTGCCAGCTTTGCCCTCCCTGGCTATGGGTGCATGGCCAATTTTCTTACCCATGCTAACTTTTAGTTCACTCAACAGGAAAATGATGATAGTAATGACTTTCTCATAGAGTGCTGACGATAAATGAGATAGCATGGAAAATATTTGAAAGCAATACATTCAGTCCTCCATAAATGCTAATTTCCTTTCCTCTTTTTAATTCTTTTTTCTCTCTGATGTTCCCATTCTGACTGCACTTGTGAATTTTCTTTCGCTGTCCATCCCTAATTACAAATTTCTCCAGTTTAGCTATGCATTCTTCTTCAGAGAGAAGGTCTTCAGTGACTCACCTCATGCTTCCCCTATAACTACTCTGGTGACTTGTAAATATATATTGCCACAGTAAACTCATTTGAACTATAATCACCAGATTTAACTACTTTCTAGTCATCACCTCATAACTATCCAAGTCATTCTTAAAACCTATGACAGATAACATAATGTCCATAAAGTGGCTCTCATTCTTTTATTTTCTATCTTAGAGTGATTTCACTACCATCCTATACAGAATCAAAACTTCAAAATCATCTTTTACCCTTTTCTGCTTTTCTTCTCCCATATGCAATAACTTACCTCACTGTATTTACTAATCACAACCCTTCAAACCATAAGCTTTAAGAAATTTAACACAAAAAAGCTAAAGTCAAACCCAGAGAAGGAAAAAATATTTTTTGTCTGTTTGTTTTCTTTACTGAGAGATTGAACCCAGGGTGTTCCACCACTGAACTCTACCCCAACCCACTCTTTTTATTTTTTATTTTGAGACAAGGTCTCTCTTAGTTGCTCCGGCTGCCTCTAGCCTTGAATTCTTGATCCTCCTGCCTTAGCCTCCTCAGTTGCTGGGATTACAGGCATGTGCCAGGGCACCAGACTAAAAAGACATTTTTAAATTCATAAATCAACAAAACAGAAAATTCTGAGTGTTGTATTCTGCTTCAGGCAATTCTGAATCTAGATAACTAAAACTAGCACCAGGATTCTCTTTCCTTCTACATTTCCCTTGTGTGCTTTCCACTTTGTTTTTTTTCATAGCCAGTGTTTCCAAATAAAGTAGTAAAGATGTTATCAGAGGTGCTAAAACAACGGGAAATGTACAAAGTTCCCAAAGAATAAAAGTTTTACTCAAAATAGGTTTAATAATGTCCCCAAAAGGATTCTAGTTCTCCTGGTTATCTCTCCTATATGCTTCTATTCTAAAGAATGAAAAAGAGTACATGGTGGCAAGGAAATCTGCCCTACTGAATTATAAGGATTAGGCCTAAGAAGAGTCTTCCTTGTTTACATCCAATTTGTTGAGACACTAATTGATTCTCCCTGTGAGTGAGGGAGTGTTATTCTATTAGAGGTCATTCCATACGGAAACAGAAGTATTATACTTAAACATCCCCCCAAAGAAAAACCTAAACCTAATATGATTTATGGAATTCCTCCTTTGAAAATCATCCAATAGATTCTAAATTTTCAGTTTAAGCAAAAACACCCTTAATTGCATTCAGTCCATTCATTCAACCAACAGCTTTGTGATCAACAGCTCCAGTTTCAGAAAACTGACTCTTCCTATATTTCCATGCTCTATCCGTAGGAGCTGTGTGTCCTTAGACAAAAATAGCACTCATCTTCTGGCACATTAAGGAGACTTAATGTGCACAGTACTTATTTTAAAGCACAGCCTAGCACATAGAAAGAGGATAATAGCATGTAGTTTTTACTATGTTTTATCAACCTAACAGTTTCTAAGTTCTAGTCAGCTCTAAAATTTTGAATTAGGTGAGGTATTTGTACATTAATGAAATGAAAGATTATTTCTTATCCATGCATTACAGTTTATTGATATTTTTCATGAAAAGTGAATATCTAATATCTTGTATGCCTAGTACTGTGTGCCTAGTACAGCCATAGTACTGTGGCATCTGATCCAGTCATATCTTGGAAGCTAAGTAGGGTCAAGCCTGATGATAAGCACTTGGATGGGAGACCTCCTGGCAACACCAGGTGCTGTAGACTTGGGAGAAGGACATGGCAACCTACTCCCAAAAATCAATCAGCCATTGAAAACCCTATGAATAGCAGAGAAGCACTGACAATAGTGTTTCCTCACCTGTTGTACGTAGGGTCACTATGAGTTGGGCATCAACTCAACAACACCAAACAACAACAAATTTTGTATCAGTGAAGCAATGTTATAAAACTACTTGGAAGTTTCAAAAGCTTTTTCTAATTCTATAATTATTTGTTCCTATATCCCACCACACTTCGCATTGTGAGACACAAACATGCAGAAAAGCAGTGTTAAAATGACCTATAACAAGAACTTATATGGAGAAGATAAATTTGAACTAGAAAAACAAATGGTACATTTGAACTGAAGCATTTTAATGTAAACTCCTACAGGACAGTGCTTTTATTGCCTTGCCCAAAGTGAAGATGCTTAATCATTTTTATGGCAGTAATTAAGGATCAAATATAAAAATGTGGACTATCAAAGAACTATACAGTGCAATATAAACTTATCAGCATATTGCATTTCTAAACTAGTAATGACTTCCAATAATAGTAATTTTCAGGACTCATCTAAGAATCAATTTTCTAAACTTAAGTGTAACCTTTTTAAAATTGAGAAAAAAATATTATTTACCTTATGTGAGGTGCTGGTTCAGAATTGTCTTAAAGGGATCATGTTACTTTTTTTATAAATACTATTATTTTATTCTCACAAGCATGGCAAAAATTTGTATTTTTGGGGAATAAACAAAACTCATTACTTAGTTTTGAAGTAACATACATGTTATAATCAGATGTTGTTCCAGATACAGAGCTTATTTTCCAAATTTTCCATAACTAGTCTAAAAATATATTTTGAAGCCTTCTAAAACCAATATGTTTAGTGAATTTCTTTGTTCTTTCATTTAAATTCTAGCCAGAAAGACTTTTTGATAAACTTGCTAATACTGCAATTTTAGGTGTAAAATATTAATGCAACTGAAAATGAAACACATATTGTTTATTAATAAACCTACATGTGTAGGCAACATTTGCATAATATAATTTAAAATCAGGAACTATCATCTAATTGATATTCTTAATGAACAATAAAAGCAATAAAAGTGGTCCAAGATTCAGAAAAGGGATGAGAATATAGAACTGAGGGGCTATAAAAGATATACAAATTTAGATATGAAACTTTTAGATCCTTCAACAATATATAGTTCACTTTTATTTAAAATGCATATTAATTCTATAGATATAACTTAGTTATGTTTATATGTGTGGTAATTATATGACACAGTCAGCATGTCTAAACAGCTGTTTCCTATTTCCTGCCTCTTTCCTTCCTTTTCTTTTCTTTTTCTCCTTTCTTTCTTTCTTTCTTTCTTTCTTTCTTTCTTTCTTTCTCTTTTCTTTCTTCTTTTTCTTTCTTCCTTTTTCTCTTTTTCTCTGTCTTTCAGAATATGTGGGGTTATTAGCCTTTGAGAAAACTATGGCAAGTAAAAGTGCTTTGTAACAAATACATCTTATTTGCCTAATTCAACAATAATAGAATAATTTATCAATAAGGCAATTTTAAATAATGTAAAATCATTAAGTAAGAAAAATGGGAGCAAAGGAAAAGATTTTTAAGATGTTTATTCTCTATCCTTCAATGATTGTTTTTTATTAAAAACAATAAACATCAACTTCAGAAATGCCTTGTTGTTGTTGTTAAGTGCTGTCGAGTCGGTATCCAACTCATAGCCACCCTCTGTACAACAGGGGAAACACTATTGTCAGTGCTTCTCTGCTGTTCATAGGGTTTTCAATGGCAGATTGATTTTTGGGAGGGGGTTGCCAGGTCCTTCTCCCAAGCCTACAGCTTCTGGTGTTCCCAGGCGGTTTCCCATCCAGGTACTAACCAGGCCCAACCCTGCTTATCTTCCGAGATCTGACAGTATCAGATGCTACAGGGCTATGGCTGCAGGCTCAGAAATGCCTAGGAATATATAAAAAACACTCTATGACCTTCTACCAAATTGTAATTTTCAAATAGTTTCAATTGTACATTGATAACACAGTGCTTTCCACGCATGTGCCTTCACGGAGACAAATGTTAGGCCATACTCCACAGTTCTCTTAACGCTAGTCATCATTTCTTCTTCAAAGACTTTATAGTAAACTCTCCTGTCTTAAACCATGGAATTCTAACAATCTTGTACTTTTTATGTTTGCTGTCACTCACTATACTTTGTAAATTCTCATTGCCCCAAACTGGATGAAGGCAAATCACAGACTTCACTCCACCCTACTCTTTGCAGGAGATGGATATTAAGTATAATAAAGTATTAGAAAATGAAAAACATATAATAAACACCATGAAATAAAAAAGATTCTTAAGTTGTCATAATGTTTTCCAATTAACAGACTCTTATTTTTGTTGCTTTCTCATTTCTTTAAACGCCATAAAGCCCAGCACCCAGTTCCTTTCCTTTCTCATGATTAAAGAGTGTGAATATTTCACACCTCTGCTTCTACATTCACTCTTCTATACTATTAATGAGTAGCATTTTAATTTTTCTAAGAAGCTATGATCAGACATATCAGGATTCAATTCTACATTTTACAGTTTTTTTAGGGTACAAAAACAGGTTTGGAAAGCTTGAGAGAGACCTACAAACAAGAAGGTGTCATAGATTTAGTCTGCACTCTGTGCGTGTGGGATGCAGACATGTCATTCTGTGTCTGGCTGCCTGTTCCTGAGGTCTATTGTAACAAACCCCTGAGGAGTGTCCTGGGAGAAGCTCATCATAAAGGAAGGGTTGGGCAGTCAAGCTTGGCTTAGTAAAAATGCTTTCATTATCAGCCAAGAGGAACAATTCTGAGTACAGCATGGTGCTCATCCCTCATATTTGTCTTTGAGCCTAACCACCCATGGGCTTCTGTCTGAGTCCTATTAAAGCAAGGAAGGCACAAGGAAAAAATAGAATGGGCTATTTTTCAATTAACATTTTGTACAATACTTTGACATCAGCTACTTTAGTATATGTCTATAAGTAGCAGAATAAAGGTTTGTCCTCATTTGTGTAGATTCATTGCTGAAAGCTCTGAAGAGAAAATATTGTGATTTCAGATCACTTCACTGCCTTTGGCCCATCAATAGTAGTAGAATCCCATTGGACACAGGATTATCCAGAAGCAATGGTTTATCCATGTGGACTACAAGCAGCCTGTACATGCTGCTGCAGGTGGGGGATGACAATGGTAGTAAGCCTGCACACAATAGGCGAAAGATCTTGCTTTGACTATATAGGTGATATCTTCTCATCAGGGAAGACACTGTGCGGGTTAATTTTGCATGTCAACTTGGCTGAAGCACAGTGCCCAGATATTTGGTGAGACATCATTCAAAAACCAGACTACAATGATGACTGACTTCCTCTGATCAAGAAGAAATTCTGCCAGACACAATTTTTTTCCAACTTGAACTGTGTCCCTTTCCTAGGTTTTCAGTCTACATAAATAGTTTATAACTAGTAATAGCCTGCAGCCATAGCACTTTGACCTCCGATCCCATCAGATCTCAGAAGCTAAGCAGGATCAGGCCTGGTTAGTACTTGGATGGGAGACCACCTGGGAATACCAGGTGCTGTAGGCTTGGGAGACAGACCTGGCAACCCACTCCAAAAAATCAATCTGCCATTGAAAACCCTATGAGCACCAGAGAAGCACTGACAATAGTGTTTCACCTGTCATACGTAGCTATGACTTGGACACCAACTCGAAAGTACCTAACAAGAACAAAAATAGCTTCAGTGTACTTATGCTACCCTGCATATTTGGGGCTTATATAACTTCCATAGTCACATAACTCAATTTCTTAAAAAAAATACTCTCTCTCTCTCTCTCTCTCTCTACATATATATATATATATATATATATATATATATATATATATATATGTATATATGATGTATATATTATATATATATATTTTATATATACACATACACACATATATATACATATAATCACACATACACACACACACATATATGTACACATTCAGACATAGACATAGACATAAGAACATAGATATTTACATACATCCTACTGGTTCTATTTCTCAGAAGAACTCTGACTAAGACTATTTTGAATATGGCAGGCAGAATAATGACCTACCAGAAATAACTTCCTCCCAGAATCTATGAGAATAGCAAAAGGAACTCTGTAGATGTGACCAAGTTAACAATACTGAGGTGAGGAGAATATTCTGCATTTCCCAAGGTAGGCTGAGTGGAATTACAAGAGTTCTAAATGGGCTGGGATTTAGCTCAATTGGTAGAGCGCTATGCTGCTGTCTCTGAGGTCCCAAGTTCAATCCCCAGCACCACAAAAATGGGAGAAGGGCCTGGTAATCCACTCATAAGGCAATCCCAAAACAGTCAGCCATTGAAAATCCTATGAGCATAGCTATGAGTCGGATACTGACTCAACGGCACCGAACAACAACAACAACAATATGTGAAAGAGGAAGCAAGGGAATTATAGTCAAAGGAGATGGGACACTGGCATTAGTGGTTGGAATGATACAATCGCTAGCCATTGGCCATGAGCCAAGAAACATGAGTCATCTCTACAAGCTGACAAAGATAAGGAAATGAATTTTTACCTGGAGCCTTTAGAAGGGATGTGAGCCTATCAATACTTTGATTTTGTGCCTGGAAATTAATTTCATTTCTGACCTCCAGAATTGCAGGGTAATAAATTTTGTTGTTTTAGGCCATAAAGTTTGTGGTAGTTACTTATTACAGCAATAGAATGCTAACACATTAGGAACCCAATGTAAAAAGATAGTTCATTACAGACAAAGTTTTGATCTTAAACATAATTGGGATCCAAGGACATATAGAAAAATATTACCACAAAAAGATATGCAAATGGAAGAGAGGTCTTTGTTGGGGGGGGGCAAGGGGAGGAGGTGCACAAGAGGGTAAGGAGTAACTTATCTGTGCAATGTACAGCAAAATGCATATATGGAAATGTTACAATGAAATGTATGTCAGAATGAAATACATTAAGTTGTACACTAAAAATTTTCAATTAAAAAAAAGAAGAAATGTGGCTATATAAAATGAGGACAAGAGCTTGCAAAAAAGAAAAAGGCATAAAGGCAGGAAAGGAGGGAACCCAACAGTTTGAGAGTAGAAAGATGAATAGGAATATAAGATAGGTAAAAAAAAGACTCAGAAAGAAAAATAACTACTTATGCTTCCTTAGAGTAATAGCACTTTTTAAATTTCATAATACTGGGATTATTTTTTAACAATTTTAATGTGCATATAGCCCTGTGGCATCTGATCCCGCCAGATCTCGGAAGCTAAGCAGGGTCGGGCCTGGTTAGTACCTGGATGGGAGACCACCTGGGAACACCAGAAGCTGTAGGCTTGGGAGAAGGACCTGGCAACCCCCTCCCAAAAATCAATCTGCCATTGAAAACCCTATGCACAGCAGAGAAGCACTGACAGTAGTGTTTCCCCTGTTGTACAGAGGGTCGCTATGAGTCTGATACCGACTCGACGGCACCTAACGACAACAACAACATACTTACTACAATTTTTTTTGAAGATTATAGTCCCTAGTGTCTTGGAATACTCAGTAAGAATGGAATTTTTTAATTTTCCATTATTATGACCTTGTTTAAAATACTTTACACCCTGATTGTAATGATTATTTGAAAATGTATTTAGATACCAAAACACCAAGTTGTACATCTCTAATATGCACTATTTTTTCTCACCTACTACTCTTCAATAAAGCTGGAAAATATTTTCATAGTGTGTCTTTTATTCTTTTGGCAATTCCTAATTTTTGCAAAAATACTACTGTGCACTTCAAAACATACTGTATAGTTTGTGCCAGAATTTTCTTTTGTATACAAATCATGACATTCTCAAATTCAAACAAAATTGTAATAATACCTCTAATGTTAAACAAAAATGTACTTTCACTATATATTTACTACCTCAAAAACATTCCATTTTAATACTATAGTTCTAACTTCTGCTGTCTTTACTGGAACTATTTAGCGATTTTAAAATATTTTAGCTCCATAAAATAGTATGCCTGAGGAATAGCTTTTCATCAGTTCAGTAATGACCCTTGTATTTTTCAACTCTTCATTGCTATGCTATTTTATCTGTTTATATTTTTGAGTCAAACCTGTTCAATACATTTCAGTATATTTTAATATGAATTTAAGACAATTTCTCTGCTTGTCCAATGCCATTGAAAACTGATTTATGTCCAAGACTAGAATTCACAATGGTGCTATAGATATTAATACTATTTTCAAATATTTCCTCAAGGTGGATGGATAGAAAGTATGACAGTAGAGTGACTACAGTGTTGTAGTGAAAGCACATGAGGATACACTGCCGAATCTGACTGATAACAGGACATTTATTAAGATAATTTACTATTTTGAGGGGCATACTGAGGGGCTAAGCCCAGGGCCTCATGCATGCTTTGCAAACTCTCTATACCACTCAACCACACCCCAGGCTAATTTTTACTTTTTATTTTGAGACAGGATATTGTTAAGTTATTCAAGCTGTTGTGAGATCTTCCTGCCGCAGCATCCTGAGTCGACGTGATGACAAAAATGTACCAGTGTGCCAAGTTATATATTTATTCTATAGGGTTGATGAATCTATCTATCTATCTATCTATCTACCTACCTACCTATCTATCTATTTATTTACTGTCACTTAGGGGTTGAACCCAGTGCCTCATACACAGTCTTCAAGCACTCTACCACTGGGCTATACCTCCAGCACATTTTTTTATTTCTTTATTTTGAGTCGGGGTCTTGCTAAGATATGGAGGATGCCTCAGACCTCAAACTCATGATCTTCATGCCTCCACCTCCAGAGCTGCTGGGATTACAGGTATGCACCACCAGCTGGTTTGAATTTTTTAATGGCACTTATATGTGACTATGCTAGATGGTAGCTCATGGTATCCAATCCTGTCAGATCTCAGAAGCTAAGCAGGGTCAGGCCTGGTTAGTACTTGAATGGGAGACTGCCTGGGAATACCAGGTGCTGTAGGCTTGGGAGAAGAACCCAGCAACCCACTCACAAAAAGCAATCCGCCATTTGAAACCCTATGAACAGCAGAGAAGCACTGACAATAGTGTTTTGCCTATTGTATGCAGGGTCGCTATGAGTCAGATACACACTGGACAGCACCTAACAACAACATGCTAGGCAGTGGTAGCTCCGTGGCAATATGGGCAGAGAAATAATTGGCAGGGAAGTCACAATTTTCTCATTTTCAAGGAAGAGATCCTCCCTTCCCAAACTGGAATTATCTTCTGTTTCTCCCTCTCTTATTGAACATTGTGAAAGCATCCCATTGGAAGAAACCAGTGATTATCACTAAGTCTTACTATAATGGGTATAAGAATTCTCTATTGCTTCCATGCATATGTAAACTGGTCCTTGGTGCTGAAAATCTTCCCAACAAATGTTGAGATTGTATTCTACTACTTCCTTGAAGTGAAATGTGACAATGTGATGGTTTCCTGAAGCAAATGAAATGTGTATGGAAGTAATACATGTTGTTTCCAAGAAAAAGCTTTAAGAGTCATTAAGTGAGTTACGGTCCACTCTTCCTGTGTAGGTGGTACTGAATCTTGTGTCAACATGGAATCCCCAGCAAACCTATTTTGGAATAATAAATGAAGATTCTGGGGTTTCCTATTAAAGCAGTATTTAGTAACACATCCAAACAGAAAGATTAAAATTCAGATAGCATTATACTTTTTCCTTCTTTTTTTTTCTTTTTTATTGGAAATTTTTAATGTACATTTTAATGTGATTCATTTTGACATGCTTTTCATTGTGACATTTCCATACATGCATTTTGATAAACATTATTCATATAGGTTACCCCTTACCCTTCCCTAAGTTTCCCCCGCGCCCACCCTTCCCATTAAGTTTCCCATCTAAGTTTTCTCTATCTTTTACTTAGTAGTATTTTTCTATATGTCCTTGGGTTAATATCTTGGAAGACAATACTTCTTAGTCCCTCATGATTCTGCATGTCTTGTGATCAGAGATACCAATTGATTTTTGTTCTAGACTATCTTTTAAGGTATATTTACATGGTAAACATTACTGGAAGGTAGACAAAATATCTCCCTTTATGTGACAGTGCAGGTTTTCAAATCAGTCTATTAAAATAGTTTCAAGTTTCCTGCGCTTCATGTTAATCAGTTGTGAAAGAAAACTACTACCTGTAAAGTACAACTACATGCCTTTGTGTTCTGTGCATTAGATTTGAAGAGGAAATGAAGCCAGTGCAACCATGGCTCATGCACCTTACGGTGCCATTAGGAACAAAGTTCATGTCTCCTATCAATAATTCCCTTATTTTTTGCAAGTGTCATTGGGTAATGTGTTAGTTTAGAAATAGTCTAGTGTCTCAATTTCTTTAGCTTCAGATTATATTATTGGGACATTTTCAAAAAGTGAGAGTATTGATGTAAAAGAACTTTACAATATTAATAAAATTAAAAAGATGATAAGTTTGAAATGGAAGGTATTTTCACACAAGAAATTAGCACAGTAGTCTTCATGAGCTTAAAGATTTGTAAGTACATAGCAGAATGTATTATATATACTAGGTAGTCATTAAGTACATAATTTGAATTAAAGAACTTAATTTTTTACCCTAATAATAGACTTTTATTCTCAGTGCACAAGTCAGTCATATGATTGCATATGATTCTTACTTTGGACTTGTATAAATGATATCAGTGTATCCCACAGCTACTGTTTGGCTTTTAATACCAATAATAATGAGAAATATATACAGTCAAAATTCCATCAACTTTATCATGTTATCTAGCATCTCAAAATCTTGTTACTTAGTATACACCATATTAATTAGTTGGATTATTAGTGATTAAGTTCATTAAAATTATCAAAACATATGGAAGGCTATGAGAAAGAAAAATTTAAACAAATATGCAGAAGTTTAAGAATATGAATAATAATGAAAGATATGTGTTATTGTATGAATTTATAAAGATTGTTAAAATTTTGGTAATCTTTGCATATAATACCTAAAATTTCTTCATATTTAACCTGTGAATTATAACCAGCATTCCATTATCTCTTACAGATACAAAAATAAAGAGTCTGTTAGTTTAAACACCTTTTATAATTAGCAATACACTACTCCCACAAAGTCACAGTATACCATTCTTTATACTATACATTAACCTCTGGCATATCTAATCTATGAGATTTGTCACATTGATGCTTTGTACAGTTTTACAACTATCATCTCTGATGTAATAAATATCATCTAAAATGAAAAAGACCAATGAAGAATTAAGTCTTGGCTTCTTCACCAACAAAACAGTTTCCAAATGGAAAACAATACAAAATACTGGCTAAGTCTCTTATGAAGAATATGTATAGGATACTCAACTACCTAATACCCAGTAAATGGAACTCATTGGCCTTGGGGTTGGTGGGACACAACGGGATGGATTGCATTTTACATTTCACTGAAAAATAAAAGTCCAAACTGCTCACACTCTTGGGCATTTATGAGGAACAGAGGATTATTGGTTGCAAAATTATTTTAATAGAATTCGCACTGCAAAAAATTTTAATACTCATGAAAATAGCAGCCACCCATCAAGGAACAAAAGTGAAACATATGGAAATAAAATAGACCATATGAGTGCCTTATATAATCTTTGTATTTCCAACCTAAGTATCATCTTCCTCTTCAAAAATGAAGGGTAGAACATGTACATGCAAAATAATGTATGTTGTTGTTAGTTGCCGTCGAGTCGGTATCCGACTCATAGCGACCCTTATAGGGTTTTCAATGGCCGAGTGCTTCGGGATTGCCTTGGGAGTGGATTGCCAGGCCCTTCTCCCATTTTTGCGGTGCTGGGAATTGAACTCGGGGCCTCTGAGACTGCAGTGCAGCGCTCTACCCACTGAGCTAAATCCCAGCCCAAAATAATGTATAGACTCTGCATTACTTCTCAACACAGTGCACCTAAGCCTCTAAGTGCATTATGGGTTTCTATTTTAGTGAAATAACATTCACAGAATTGGTACCTCATTTATTTTGAAACTATGCCCATAAATGATTTTGTGTACAAAGATGTAAATCCATCCAGAACTTAATGCCAAGGTTGAGATTCTAGTAAAAATTTTCCTATCAGATGTAGTTTGTTTTCTGTCATTTTACAGGCTAAAAGAAACCCAGTCATGACAAGTAGATAAAGCTAGTAGCTATTTTCATTTTCTTTCAAAGGTTAGAATAGTTCAAAGATAATGTACGTGAATTACCAAGTGTTCTGAGGTTTCTCTATCCTGCAGTGTCTGAGGTGTTATCAAAGACATTTTCAGTTTTCTTCTGGCTTTAACATTTTCCGTTTGCACTTTCTTGTAGAGACTTTAACCTGCTTTGCTTGTCAATTTTAGAGGCTATTCATATAATTTAAAATAAAGATGAAAGTAAATACATTTAATAGTATTCTTGGCCTTTAGAATTTTAAAATGTTAGGACTACACTGGGAAGGGAATTGTGGAATTGTTGAATTTATTAAGGATACATTGAACACTTAAGCTGATGGTATAATCATTCCAAATCATAGTGTCTAAATTCTTTTTGTTTTTAGCCAAATTAGAGTCTCACAACTCACCTGTCTTCTCTACTTCCTCCCCGCTTTTCTTCCTACCCTGTCCTTCCCAGGTCCTTTTCCCTCATCTTTTCCTTCTTCTCTTCCTTTCTTCCTCTCATTCATCTTTCCTTCTCTTTTGCTTTACTTCCTTCCCTTCTTTTCCTCTTTCATGTAAAGCAGAACAACATATTTTATTAATGTGTTACCTCATTAACATCAATATAAATTCTGAAGTTTTATCACTTACATGAATACTTGTATTTTTCAGGGATTTTTTTTTCCTTGAGAGTAGGGGGAAGAATGAACCCATTTTAAAAATAGGGAAATATCATTCTCCTTTGGGTCTTATTTGGTTGTTTGGAAATGCTGAATATCATCACATTATTTGAAGGAAATTTTTGAAGCAAATATCTTTTGTCCTTTTACAATTTCTAAATTTTCTGTAAATAAAATTCATGGCAAACCGACAACCAATTGTACTGGCTTTCCATTTTTTTCAGCTGCTGGGAAATTAATCTCTGCCATAGCTACATAGCTCAATGCTTGCAGGCATTTACTTATCACCCCTTCCACTACTCATTGGGTGTAATCTATATATTAAAGATTTATATCACGCATTACTTCCTTTGTGACATTTTCTCCATCCCTGCCTTATCATCCTAATCCATGTCAGGATAATACATTAACGTGATACAAATACAAGAATGAAAATATGTTCATTGATTTTTTTTTGTGCATTCCTAAAGTTTTATATATGTCCTCATATATACCTGGAACATATCACATTTAAGTCACATATATATCTACAAATGCATTCTCTCAGTTAGAAATTTTATTCTCGCACCTGTAACAGAAATCTTAATAGTTACAAAAACTATCTATACAGGACATATGTTATTTTTGTGTCCAATAATAGTACATTTGGATTTTGGAAGATCATAGAAGATGAGCCAGCTCAAAGTTGTCAAGGTCAATGTATTCCATTTTCTCTTGCCATTTTATAACATTATCGGTCCAATGTTGGCTGTTGGCAAAAGATTTGTGACACGAATGGAAAGATTTCTAAGAAACATAATATATATGATTATATTTACTTCATCATAAAATGACAAATTATCAAATTTGGGGACATTTTACTTCTCACAAAATCTTCCCAGTAAAAATTATTCATGTATGTGGATCATAAGAATAAAACAACTAAATAATGCATCCTGTTTAACACCTTCTCCAACTCTATTTCATCTCTTTCATATATACATGTACACTTACACAAACACAAACACCTAAGCAGAAAAAATATATATTAAAAACACAAACATCATTATTACACAAAAGGGTATCCATCAAAGAGATGGGGGAAACAGTGGATCTCACCCAATGAAATAAAAAGGCACCCTGACAGCTAACTACGTAGTTTGAAATTACTCATCTAATACAGAATAAGAAGCCATAAGTTCATTGAGAGATATCTTTCAGAAAACAAATAAAATGCTCTATAATTTTTTCAAAATATTATATTCATGAAAGAATATAGAATATTCTAATCAGACAAAATAAAGGTAATTAAAATGAACAAGAATATTTAGGCAATGCAAACACTATGTATGAACCAATGTGTATTATGCAGTTTTGTGAAAATCCAAGAATATAACCCAACCATATTTACAAAACACAAATTATACCTATGCTATTTAGAAATTTGAGAAAGGAAGCACCAATAAATTCCAAGAATGCGCATCTGAACTATTTTTAGTACTATGTAATTATATTTAAATGTCTTAACAAAGCATTTGCATATTTTGTTGTTGTTCTCTTTTTTCTTTTATTTTCTGGAAACTATAATTTATTACTTTTTTTCAGTGCTGAGAACCTAACTCAGGATTTTGCAATTGCTAGGCAAATGCTCTGATGCTGAGCTCAATCCCCAACCCCAAGAAACCACTATTTTTAAGAACAAAATGTGTTTTCCATGAATTGATCTTGGGCAATAATTTTTTTAAAAGACACTTTAATTATATACACTTCTTTTTAAAATTAAATGTTACAATTTAGATTAAGTTAAATAAGTAAATATTCTATAACCTTATCATTTTACCCTAAGCTCATACACAATTTTTTGTTAATATAGTCTAGTGGAAACAAGATCATCAGAGAATAGTTCTTATTTAAAAAATACATAAAATATTTTTGGTGACCATTATTATAATATGAAGAAAAGTGGGTAAGATTTGTATATTGACATACTATTTTATCTGTGAAAATTGTGATTACTACACATATTATAGATGAATTTTTCACAAATTCACATCTTTTAATTTTTAAAATCGAAATAGTAATATTATCTAATATTATCTAATAATATAAGTATTATCTTCAAAGATGTACATATTAAATAAAGTTAGAAAAATTAAGAAGAATAATCAAAATAAATCTCAGAATAGTAGTTATATCTGGAAGAAAATGAACAAGATAGACAATTGTACATATGATCCTTAATATATTGCTTTAGTATAACAAGAAATAGTTCACAGTTCTATTTAATTCAAAGGAGAAGAAAAAACAGTTTTTAGGGGTATTGATGTATCAAATCCCAATTAGGGCTGCCTTGAAAGTCTTCATTATGACAATGTTCCCATATCCAGACACATACCCTTATATAAATATACATACATGTAGTCTGATTAACTGAAATCTATTCTGAATAAACAATGTGAGTCAGGGATTTAATATAACTGCAAATAATTCATGAGTTATTTATAAACAACATGTTAAATAACCATGTGAATATTCTACTTGCTAAATTCTAAACATTACATTTAAGGATTATTGCCAGGTTTAACTTTGCATGAGTTTATTTTTTAATTCTAGTACCTGTCCTATAGTACCTAAATATTGGAGATTTATAATACTCCTTATATTACGAACTACATTTTCAAATTTTAACTTTATTATTTTTTCAAATTTCTACAAATTAAGTTGGCTTTCATTTTTCTGTTGTCTTCTTGTTGCTGTTATTTCTTTTATTTTATTTAATTTTTTGGTCAGAAATGTAATTTTAGTTGAACTTGAGACATACTTTATTTAGGTCAAAATAAATATAACTGATCTTTTGTTCCAGATATTTTAAGGCTTATGCTAGGTATATCAAAATGATATTGGCCTTCCAGCCTATTTTTACCCCTCTTAATTAAAATTCTCTTAATGTGAATTGGTCATGTTTGAAAAATAATGGTTACCAGGTATATTTGGTCTAATGCCATCATATCCTTCAGAGATAGTGGGTTATCTATTTAATGGGGTAAAAATAAGATATCCAATTAAATAGTTATAATTTTGTGTGAAAACTTAACTAAATCTATACTTTGAAAAGGGACTCATAAAGGATATTGATTTTACTGCCATCTGATTTAATCTTCATAACAATTTTATAAGTATGAAACTAGTACTGTTCCATTTCATGTATCAGAAGTGAAAAATTTATACTATATAACTAATTGAAGTTTTTGTTAAATACTTAAAATTGTGGTTTCCATGGCGAATATTTGTTATCAAGTTGTCCTCTTCTATAATTCTAGTAGTTGTGCAACTCCAATAATGCCTTAACTGTCCCAGAGCCTCATCATTATTTTTTGTAAAATATAGTGAATAAATTTTTTTCCAAATAGGCTTATTGAATGGTCAATTGACATTATGTCTGTAGAAATTAATTCCATGATTCAAAGGCCATTTATTAAATATAAATATTTGCATGGCCTTAAGCATGTTTTGGGATATGAATGTGGTAAACTTAAAATTTACCTGCAAAGACATCCATGTCCTAATACTTCAATGTATGTCTGTCACCTTATAAGTTAAATAGACTTTGAAGTTGTGATTAAGAAGAGGTTGTTCTAGATTATCCAGATAGCCATAAATGAGGTCATAAATCTCCATAAAGCCAAAGGGATATTTGACTATGGCGACAGAAGACAATGTCATGACTGAAGCAATGTTCTACCCTGCTGCCTTTGAAGGAGAAAGAGGCTATGAATGATGAATGCAAGGTTGGAATCTGCAAAAGTCAAGGGGAATACTTTTCTTTTAGAGTCTTCAGAAACAACATGGTCCTGGAAACACCATGATTTTGATGTAATGAAAATTATTTCAGACCTATGCCTTATATAACTTTAAAAGATTAAGTGTGTTTGATCATGTCCTTTCTTATATGTGGGAGCTGAACCAAATTTATAAGAAGGAAAAAATCCTATACATAAGTTGGAACATAATAAAAAGCTCATGTAAACTTAGTGGAGAAGGGACAATTTAAGGAGCAGAAGGAAGGAAGGAGGGATCCAACAAAAGGAAGTGATGATGGGAGAAGACAGTAGGGGGAGGAGGACAAGGAGTGAGGAATGAGAGGTTGACTTCAAAGTAAACAGGTAGACTTTAGTAGTTTGGGAAATAATAATACCAACAATACCAAAGGATGCCAATAATGCAAATGGGCTAGATTATTTATGTAATACTGCTGACAATGTAAAAAGATAGATCACTATAGAAAAAGTTTGGACTTAAATAATAACCGGGATGCACAGGTATAGAAGAATATTCCCACAAAACGACATGCAAGTAGAAGGGAGATCATTGCTAGGGGATGGTGGGAGAAGGGGGAAGTGGGGCACAAAAGGGTAAGGGGGAGGTTATCTGTGCATTGTACAATGAAACGCATATATGGAAATGTCACAGTGAAGTACATGTCAGAATGAAACACATTAAGTTGTACATTAAAAAATTCCAATTGAAAAAAGATTAAGTCTGTCAATCTAAAAATTTTGTGGGTATTTAAATTTTTGTTTTTATTTATTTATTTATTTTTAACAGTAGCATAACCAGAGTCCCAGGTCAGGCACATGACATATCAGTTCCACCCACTCAACTCAAAGAAAACAAAAATAACAGTGAAATGGCATGGGAAGACATCAATCAAAATAACATTTTGGGAAGACAGAAATTAAGAATTTCACTCCACTTTGGATTACTGTTGTAGAGCAAATTCAAGATAACAAAGGATAAAATCTATTCCAAAGTGGAAAATGTTGGAAATACACAGAAATCATGAAGGAAGTGATAGAACAATTTTATAGCACAGTAAAACAGAAGGGTTATGCAGCAAGAAGAAAAGGCAGAACATGATTCTAGCCATATCTGCTAAAGAGTTTGAGGAGAAAATGAAGCCTTATCCAAATGGTAAGCCAGCCTGGTAAAGAGACAGACAATTCTATTAACAGAAAAAGCCCATAGCTCTAACAATCATTGGATTCTGCTGAGGGATTTAGTGAGACAATGCCTGAAGGGTCAATATTGGAAAGAGACCAATTTTGTCATGCCCTGTGTCTCAGATACCTGTGACTGGGCATCGTCCTGACAGAGAGCCTATTGTTTGAGACTGAGTTATTCTGGGGGCCTGCAGACAAGAAAAAATCACAAGTCAGTGAGCTTGAGGACAACCTGACACAGCCTCAAGGTGGGACTCAACTAGAGAAAGAAATTGTGGAGAGGAAGAAGCCCAGAGGCTGAAAAGTTGAGAAGTTCAGGTGGCAGGACACTTAGGATTGGGGGACAATATGCTCATCATCGGGAAGAGGACAATTGACCCATCTTCTGAAGATAATTGAAGAGACTCATAACTCTGAGCCTGAGGTTAGCAGGGAGCTTCACCTCTGTTGATAACCATCTGTCATACAGCTCATTGCTGACATGATTTAGAACTCTGAAGCTCTGGGACAGCAGAGTACTTGATCTCGGCAGCCTCCTACCAGCATCAGAATGTTCACTGTTGGGCAACATATGAAAGCACTGGGACAGGACTTTCACCACCTGGCTCAGTGTCTGGTATCTTTTCTCCACTTTCTAGTGCATTTATGAGGTAATCACTAGCTGGATATTAGACACCCCTAAGGAGTATAAATTGGAGAGTCTCTATCGTATGCAAGAATTTCCCTGGCCCACAAACTGCAAAGCTAAGTATGACCAGCAGAGACTCTGGGTAAACAGAAGAGAAGCTCCTAAAATAAAGGCAACCCCATCAGAAATTTACCTTTGACTAGTCCAGGCTCAGCAACAAACTTAATGATACAAAAAGACAAGGGACCCAAACTTCAAATAACCATCCCCCAAATCTGGAAGACTCTAGTATTAGAAGACACAGAAAAAAGCTGTTCCAGTACTTTGTCATGTTTTCTTTTTATTTATTTTCTTCCCTGTTTTTTTTTTAATTTTTTGTTGTTGTTATTATGTTTCCTCTTTCTCTATTTACTATACTTTTATTATCATTTGAACTTTACTTTTTAGAAGGCTTAGTTTTTAAATTATTTTTCCTTTGCTTATGTTTACCTAATTTTTATGCATTTTTCTTTATTGCAAAATCAGATTTTTTTAATCTCTTCTTGTTTCCTTTTTTCTAAAATTCTGTTTTCTTTTTCTGTGTTCTTTTCCTTAAACTTACTTCATTTCCCCTTTCCTTGCCCCATACTTACATGTCACTCAATTGTCATTTTTACTTTTACTCTAATTTTTTTTACTTCATAGTTTATTCAAAATTTTTGTTTCCATTTTCTGTTCCATGATCACAGGTGGTTTAGTATTTGCATTTAATTGATTTTAAGTGCATTTCTATATCTAAGTGGTTCCTTTTCTCCTCTCTGAGTGCTACTGGGAATTGAGCCCTCAAGAGAAGACTGCTTACTAAAGAAAATCCTCAAATAAAACCAGAGGGGAATCCATCCTGACAGATGTATCGAAACCCAATAAATATGATAAAGCAAGGTAACACGTCTCCTACAAAGGAAAATAATCATTAAATTATCAAAACTGACAATAGTGAAATTATTGAAATGCTAGACAAAGAATTCGAATGTCCACCTGTAAAAATAACAATTCACTTTGAAGAGTTATAAAACAAATACTATTGGATACAAAGAGGCAAATATTTCCAGAGACAAAAAGAGTGGATGGTTTCATTATCACACATACTCCATCAATAGAACAAAATATCAACAAAGAAATGTCAGAGGTAAGCTGCACCATAAATCCAATGCACTTTATGAGTAGCTACAGAATATTCCCTGGCAACCCACTCCCAAAAAACAATCAGCCACTGAAAACTCTTTGAATAGGAGAGAAGCACTGACAAGTATTTTGCTGGTATGTAGGGTCACTGTGAGTCGGATTCTGACCTGACGGCACCTAACAACAACACAGAATATTCTACCCAACAGGTGAGCATGTTCAAGATTCTGGATTCAACTCCTACTACTAAATAAAAAATAATTAATTAATTAATTTAGTCATTAATTAAAAAGGTAAAATATGTGGATCAAGGGATTGTTTTGGGGAAGGAGGGGAGTGGGGAATATGAGAGGATAATGGAATGCAAATATGAGCAATGTAAAGTGATGTGTATGTATGAAATGTCATAATGAAACCCATTATTTTGAGTGCTAACTAAATAAAATAACTAATAAAGAAGTAGAAGGTGAATTAGAAAAGATGCAAATCTTTATGCTACTTCTAGTTAACTTGCAGGCCCAAGTGAAAAGTCAGCACTTTTTAGCCAAAGCATTTTCTAAGTACTTGTTACAGTAACACTAGTAAAATATATACACTCATAAGTTATTAAAATATTGTTAAATATTTCATCATTTTGTTGGTATTGTCTATGGGATTTCAGAATATTATTTTAAACTGTAACCATTTGTTTCTGATAAAAATAAAGCTAGATTATTTCGAATGTTACATTTGCATCCAGATAGCTTAAATATTTTTCGCACTAATTCTAAATTATTTCAGAGGATTATCATACTAAAAATATCTTTATTTTCTAATTAATGTAGTGCTGCTTGCAGCTTTAAATTAATATATATGTATATATATATAAATATATATATTTATTTATATATATATATATTTATATATATATATATATATACATATATATAATTTCCAGAACAATGTCCCTACATGGCTCTAATAATTGACTATTCATAGAACATATTTTCTTTAATCCTTGAAATATTTAACAAGGCTATGGTTGAAGGTTGAATGGGGCTGGGATTTAGCTCAGTTGGCAGAGTGCCCTTCTGCAGTCTCTGATGTCCTGATTTCGATTCCTAGCACTGCAAAAATGGGAGAAGGACATGGCAATCCATTCCCAAAGCAATCCTGAAACAATCAGCCATTGAAAACCCTGTAAGGGTCACTATAAGTCAGATGTGACTTGATGGCACCTAACAACAACAATAACATAGTTGAGTAATCTTTTCAAATTCAGATTTTTCCATATTTCTTAAGCTCAGAACATTTTCAAATTGTATTTCTAATTATTATTATTAGTCTATTATTATAGACTAATTATTAGTCATTTTGTTTCCATTTAGCTTTCTTCTTAAGGAAGAATAGTTTCCTATAACTGCACTTTATCCCATTTGTTTTTGTTTTTGTTCTTATCTTGCAGGCAAAAGATAATACTCAAATGGCTACTTCTGGTTTTGATGTGACATTTTGTCTTACTTTTGTTTACTGATTACATTATTTGATAGTCTTCTGGCTTTTTCCTTCTTATATTCTAACATTAGCTCTCCCTTTATACCTTCTGTCTTATCTTCCCACACATTTTATATCACATAATTTATATATTCTTGAATTCTAAGTAGTTCTTAAAGTAAAAGCTCTCTAAAACTTACTTTTGATAATTGTGGGCTTACTCTAAGTAAGTTTTCTCTTTTTATTGAAATGTCTCTACTTAATTGAACAATTGTGGTGCAATCCAGCCTTGTGTTTCCAAGTAAACAAGATGTTTTTAACATCTTTCACATTTTATAAGAATGCAATTATTAGTCCCTTCTCAGCTTTTAAGCTTGATGTCGACTTGATCAGGCAAATTCCGGGCAATTTTCTGGTATGTGACTGTCAATCACTACTGCATTAATAACATATATTATGATGTTACTTATTCAGGTGCAATTCTAAATTGAATTGAAGCCTATCATGTGGCATATATTGAATGTGCTAGGCAAAGAGAGAGAAGACTAAGCTACTCCATTTTATATACAAATTTATCTCCTATTTTATGGAAAATACTTTTTTCAAAAGCCTACATTTTTAGTAAAAGAAATACTCTGTAATAATTTATTATCTCATGTTGTATAAACCTGTAGTCATTTTTATGTAAATAAATTTTGACTACATTCTAAAATCTCATACACAAAAAGCATAGATACTATTAGAAACAATTCAGTGTTATTTTAATCTTTTCATTTGTATTTGAAACATGTTTGTCTGATTTTCTTTCTACCCAGCCTTAGTTTTCATACTGTACTTAACCAAAATCAAAAACTGTAAAGTTTATAATGAAGCAGATTTGTAATAGAAAAGAAAAATGATTCACATGAATGTGACACCAGTATTTCAATTAAAAACCATAACATGTTAATGACTGATACTATTTAAAGCAAATGATAACATTTGGATCTTTTTTCAGTATGTCATACTTTTATGTGTATATCTATATCAGTACATGTGCATAGTGTATATAATTATGTTTCATGTTCATATACTCATTTAACAATTATTTAGAACCTACTATGTACTATAAATTTTAAACAGTATTAGAAATGCAGATGGATAACACATGCCTCCTCCTGATGGCATAGTCTAGTATAAAAAACAAATTTGAAGAAATAAATTACAGTGTAATGCAACCTAATAAAAGCAGCATATGGGCAACAGTATAAAGTAGGCAAAAATTAACCATGCTTTGAAAAAGAGAAAGGGTTTCACAGACTAAAGAAAGTGACATCAAATTCTGAAAATGATTTTGAAAATTAAACTGGTGTTTGATAGGAAAATAACAAAGAAGGGATGGTTGGCAACATAATTATTATGCAAGCAATAAAGCATTAATTCTTTTTTTTTTTTTTTTTTTTTCGGTACTGGGGGTTGAACCCAGGGCCTCATGCCTGCATGCTTTGCAAGCGCTGGACCACTAAGCTGTGCCCTCAGCAACATGTTTTTGACTTTTCTTGAGACAGGGTCTCACTGAGTTATGCAGGCTGCCTCTGGCCTCGAACTTGCAATCTTCCCACCTCCGCTTCCAGAGCTGCTGGGATTATTGGCATGCATCACCACACCCAGTGAAAGCATTAATTCTTAGACTTTACTGTCTTTTGTATTTCTATGTTTGACTTTTTTTTACATCTAGACAGGAAATGTTTGACATTTCTTATCAAGATGTAAATATTGGTGTTTTAAATTCATATCCATATAATAGCAGAATGAAAGTCTTAAAAATAAATATATTTTGTTCACACGATTCCAAACAAGTTGCAAGTTGGTTGTGGTTTCCACTGATTCAGTAAATGTTTTAGAGATAAATACAAATATGTATAAAATATATCTTGAAATATTCTTCAGTTTAATCAGAATACATCACATCTCCTTTTCATTAATTGTAAATCTATATAAGTTCTAGGGGTTTGATAAAGGAAAAATATATGATCATTTGTTATTAAGTGCCACTGAGTCAAGTCCGACTGATGGTGACCCTTTGTACAACAGAAAGAAGCACTCTCTGATTCTCAGCCAGACACAAAATCTTATTTATGTTTAAGCCCATTGTTGCAGACACTGTCAATCCTTCTAGTTGAGGGATTTCCTTTTTTCATTGACCTGTCACTCTCCCAAACATGATGTCCTTATACAAGGATTGGTCCCTCTTGACTACATGTCCAAAATATGTCAGACATATCCTAGCCATCATTGCTTCCAAGGAGGACTCTGGTTGCACTTATTCTAGAACAGATATGTTGGTTCTTTTTGCAGTCAATAGTATATTCAATATTCTTCTCCAGTACCATAATTCAAAAGCATCAGTTCTTCTCTATCTCCCTTATTCAATGTCCGGCTTTCACAACTGTAGGATGTAACCGAAAATACCCTGGCATGAATCAGGCACACTTTTATCTTCAATGTGATGTCCTTACTTTTCCATACTTTAATGAGGTCTTTTGCAACAGCTCTTTCCAATACAATGCATCCTTTGATTTCTTGACTGTTTCTTCCACAGGTATTGATTGTAGACCAAGTAAAGCAAAATCTTGGACAATCTCAATCTTCTCTCCATTTATCATGAAGTTGCTTATTGATCCAGTTCTAAGGATTTTTGTTTTGTTGATTGAGTTGCAATCCATACTGAAGACTGTGTGCTTTGATCTTCATCAATAAATGTTTTAAATCCTCTTCAATTTCAGCAAATAGAGACATGTTATGTGCATAATGCAAGTTGTTAAAGAGTCTTTCTCAAATCATGATGCCACATACTTCATAATGTCCAGTATTTCAGGTTACTTGCTCAGCATAGAGACTGAAGAGGTATAGTGAAAGGATACAGCCCAGGTACACACCTTTCTTGACTTTAAAACAAGCAATATTGCCTTGTTCTGTTTAAATAACTGCCTCCTCATCCATGTAGAGATTCCTTATGAGTAAAATCAAGTGTTCTGGTATTCCCATTTTTCTCAGTGCTATCCATAATTTGTTATGATCCACACAAACTTCTTTGCATAAGTCCATAGAACATAGACAGACACCTCTTTGGTATTGTCTGCTTTTGGCTAATATCCATCTGACATCAGCAATGATTTCTCTGGTTCCACACCCTCTTCTGAATCTGCCTTGATTTTCTGGCAATTCCTTATTTACTGCTGCTGTCATTTCCAATAATCTTTAGTAAAATTTTGCTTGTGTGTGGTCTTAATGATATTGTTCTATAGTTTCCATATTTGATTGGATACCCTTTCTTGGGAATAGGCACAAATATAGATCTCTTCCAATCAGTTAGCCAGGTAGCTGCTTTCTAAGTCTCTTGATATAAACAAATTAGCACATCCAGCGCTGCATGTGTTTGTGAAAACATCTCTGTTGGTATGCCATCAATTCCTGGAGCCTTGTGTTTCACCAATTCCTTCAATGTAGCTTTCATTTTGTCCTTCAGTAACATTAATTTGTGGTCATATGCAACCTCGTGAAATGGTTAGTCATGCATCAATTCTTTTTTTATATAAGTACTCTGTGTATTCCTTCCATCTTCTTTTGATGTTTCTTGTGTCATTTAATATTTTCCCTATAAAATCTACTATTACCACACAAGTATTGAATTATTTCTTTAATTACTAAAGCTTTACAACAACAAAGTGTTTTGGTTTTTTGCCTCCAACTCTTTGCATATGCCATTAAAATATTTGATTTTCTCTTCGTGAACTGCCCTTTGAAATCTTCTGCTTAGTTCTTTAACTTCATCATGTGTTCCTTGTACTCTAAGTACTTCATTTTAAGGGCAATTTTCAGAGTCTCTTTTGACATGTAATCTGGTCTTTACTTTTTGTGTATGTGTTTTTAATATCCTTTTGTTTTCCACATGAACGATGTCTTTGATGTTATGCTTCAACTCATCTGGTTTTCTATCATTTGTTTCTAATGCATTAACCTGTACTTTAGGTAGTCTCTGAAATAAGATGGGATATACTCAAGATCATACCTTGGGTCTCATACACTTGTTCTAATTTTCTCCCACTTTGGTTTGAACCTGCACATGAGCAGTTAATAATCTGATCCACAATTACTATGTGGTCTTGTTCTAACAATTGATTTTGAGCTTTTACATCATCTTTTTCCACAAATGTAGTCAATTTGGTTCCTACATGTACCATCTTTTTTATTTGTTGTTGTTAGTAGGTGCTCTCAATTCCAGTCAGAATCATAGCAACCCTGATAGGATTTTCAATGGCTGATTTTTTCAGGATTGCTTTGAGAGTGGATTGCCACATCCTTCACCCACTTGCATGGTACTGGGGATTGAACCCAGGGCTTCAGAGCATGCAGTCTGGCACTGTACTAACTGAGCTAAACCCTGGAGACAAAAAACCAAAGGGAAAGAACATGCTCTGTTTTTCTCAAGTTTAAGAATTTGAAGAAAAAATTCAAGCTTCCAGTGGCAATAGGGAAGGATTCTACAGGGAAAATGTGAAATGATGCAGGAACTATCAAAAGAAGATGGAAGGTATAGACAGAGTCATTATACAAAAAAGAATTGTTGGATGACCAACCATTTCAAGAGGTTGTTTATGGTTAGGAACCAGTGGTATGAAAGACAAAGTCGAAGTTGCCTTGAAGGAATTGGTGAAATACAAGTGTTCAGGAATCGATGGAATACCAATAATTATATTTTAACTAACAGATGCAGCACTGGAGGTGCTAAAGTGTTTATTACAAGAGATTTGGAAAATAGCTTCCAGGCCAACTGCCTGGAAGAGAACCATATTTATGCCTATTCCCAAGAAAATGTATCTAACCAAATTTGGAAACTATTGAATTATATCATTAATAAAACATGCAAGCAACATTTTACTAAAGATCATTGGAAATGGCAGCAGCAGTATATAGACAGGGAACTGACAGAAAATCAAGTCAGATTCAGAAGAGGGTGTGGAACCAGGGAAATCATTGTTGATGTCAGATGAATATTAGCCAAAAGCAGAGAATACTAGAGACATGTCTATCTATGTTCTATGGACTTATGCAAAGGAGTTTGTGAGGATCATAACAAACTATGGATAACACTGCAAAAACTGGGAAGACCCGAGCACCTAATTATACTCATGAAGAATCTGTACATGGACCAGGACATGTTGCTTGGTTTAAAGTAAGAAAGGTGTGCATCAGGGCTATATCCTTTCACCATACCTCTTCAATTTCTAGGCTGAGCAAATAATCCAAGAGCTGGAATTTATGAGGAAGAATGTGGCATCATGATTGGAGGAAGACTGATTAACAACCTGAATTATGCAGATGACACAACTCTGCTTGCTTGCTTAAAGTGAAGAGGATTTGAAACATTTATTTATGATGATTGAAGTACACAGCCTACAGTATGGATTGCAACTCAACATCTACAAAATAAAAATCCTTACAACTTGGTCAGTAAGCAACTTCATGATAAATGGAGAAAAGATTAAGGTTATTTAAGATTTTACTTTACTTGGTTCTACAATCAGCATCCATGGATGCAGCATTCAAGAAAGAAAAAGACACCTTGCATTGGGAAAACAAGACCTCTAAGACCTCTTTAAAGTAATGAAAAGTAAAGATGTCTCATTGAAGATGAAGGTGTTTCTGACTCATGCCATGGTATTTTCACTTGTATCATATGGTTGTGAAAGCTGGATATTGAATAAGAAAGCCAGGAGAATTGATGCTTTTAAATTGTGGTGCTGGAGACAAATACTGACTATAGTGTAGACTGCCAAAAGAACCAACAGATCTGTCTTAGAAGATGTGCAACTAGAGTGCTCCTTGGAAGGAACAAGGATGGCTAACCTGCATTTTACATATTTTGGACATGTAGCCAGGAGGAACCAGTCCCTGGAGAAGGACATCATGTTTGGGAGAGTGGCATGTCAATGAAAAAATGGAAAACTCTCAGCTAGATGGATTGACACAGCATCTGCCACGCTGGCCTTAAACATAAGTAAAATCACATACCTGGGACTCTATTGGGGATTATTTCATTCTGTTGTACAAAGAGTGGCTCAGAGTAGGACCTGATTTAACAGCACCTAACAGCAACAACATGTTTTATCTGGTGAATCCCATGTATATTGTCACCATTTATGTTGGTGAATAATGTATTTTCAATGAAAAGTTCATTGGTCTGACAGCTTCTATCATGTAATCTCCAGCATCATTTCTGTCACCATACCATATTCTCTGATGACCAAGCCTTCTTTTTTGTTTTCCACTTTTGCATGCCAGTCATCAGTATTTATTGATATATCCTGATGGCATATTTGATCTATTTCAGATTGCAGAGGCTGGTAAAAATCTTCCCTATCTTCATTTGTGCCCTTAGTGTTGGGTACATAAATTTGCATAAGTCATATTAACTGACCTTCTTTGTAGGCATATGAATATTATTCTATTACTTACATCATTGGACTTCAGGATAATTCTTGAGATATCTTTTTTGATAATGAATGCAACTCTGTTTCTCTTTAAATTTTAATTCCCAGCATAATAGAATATATGATTATCTGATTCAAAATGGCCCATGCCAGTCCATCTTAGCTCCCTGATGCCTAGTATGTTTATTTTTATGTATTCCATTCCCTTTTAATGATTTTCAATTTACCTAAATTCATACTATCTACATTACAATTTCCAATTATTAATGGATGTTTAGAGTTGTTCCTTCTCATTTTGGGTCATGCCACATCAGCATATGGAGGTCTTTGGGTCTGTACTCCCTTCCTGTTGTTAATATCCACTCAACTTTCTGGAGGCAACTCTTCCCCACTTGTCTTTTAAATGCCTTCAACCTGGGAGTCACATTTTATAGCAATATATCTGACAATGTTTCTCTGCTATTCATAGGGTTTTCAGTGGCTAATTGTTTCAGGAGTGGGCTACCAGGTCCTGTTCCCTAGTCTTTCTTAGTCTGAAAGCTCAACTGAAACCAGTCTATCATGGTTGACCTTGCTGGTATACCAGTGGAATATCTTTAAGCATTACAGCAACATGTAAGCTCTCACAGTATAGCAAACTGACAACCATGTGTACACTACGTGACCGTAGTTTACACAAACATTACTAGAAATGCTTTAACAGGTTCACTTTCAATGGAAGTCTCTCAGAGAAGCAGTCTGTCTTGATGCTATGTCATGAGAGTCATTACTCATAAGAGGAGTTGAGCACAGGAACTTGGTTGATGAAAGGAAAAGACCAGGGTTTATAGGTCTATGTGACTCAACACAGCAGTATCATGAGTGGACTAATGAACAGCGTGCTTGAGTCATGATAGCTCATGGCTTATATATTTGGAGTTGATGTTCCACTAGATATGTCAAGCAGCATGGTCTACACAGCCAAATTTGTGTTTTTGTGGTTTTTGTTGTTGTTGTTGTTTTTCAGTACTGGAAGTTGAACCCAGGGCCTCATGCTTGCATGCTCTGCAAGTGCTGGACCACTGAGCTGCACTCTCAGCCCATTTTTTCTTTTTTACTTTTTGAGACAAGGTCTCCCTAAATTATGCAGACTGCCTCTGGTCTCGAACTTGCAATCCTCCTGCTCCTGCTTCCCAAGCTACTGGGATTGCAGGCGTGCACCATAACACCTGGCTGTGGTCTATTTTTGAAATAACTTGTAGTGTAAAATTTTCAATTTGTCACTGGTAGCATTTGAGCTAAGGAGTCTCAGCCTAATGTGAAGAAATAAATAGCCTTTGGGCCAATACACATAGGCCATCTTCCATACATTTATATAACATCATGCAGAAGAAATAATATTGAAATGACTAGAGAGATCAGTTAAAGTGGTGATATCATCTAACCAGAAAATAACCAGTGACATCAGGTCACTAAGATCCATATACTAGCCAGGCGCTGTGGCGCACACCTGTAATCCCAGCACCTGCGGAGGTGGAGGCAAGAAGATCACAAGTTTGAGACCAGAGGCAGTCTGTGTCACTTAGCGAAACCCTGTCTTCAAAAAAAAGTTAAAAAATATAAAATGGGCTGAGCGTGCAGCTCAGTGGTCCAGCACTTGCAAAGCATGCAAGCCTGAGGCCCTGGATTTAAACCCCATTACCGCAAAGAAAAAAAAAATCCATATACTTTTTAGGATGTGTGAGTATATATTTTTGTTACAAGTGACTTTATGCTTTAGTTTAAACTTTTCTTAAAATATTTTATCTGTTTTGGCCATGCACTGTGGCACATACCTCTAGTCCTAGCAACTCTGGAAGTGGAAGCCTCAGGATCACATGTTCAAGGCCTAAAGCTGCCCGCATTACTTAGCAAGACTGTGTTTTAAAATTTAAAAAAATTAAAAAATGGACTGGAGGTACAGTCCATCATTAGAGTACTTCCAAAGTATGTGCAAAGCCCTGATTTGCATCCCCAAGTACCACCAAAAAATTATCTTGGTTTCAAAATACATATTTATTAATATTTTATAAAGAGAATTAGCACAAGGTGAATATAAAAACATTGTCCACATCTGTTAGACCCAAATATCACCAGTTCAGGGTGAAAATTGGTAATAGTGGGGCAAGTAAAAGTGATTCTACTATAAATTGTGATACTCAGATATTACTAGTCTCTCTGTAATAAATTCAAATAAACATTGCTTTGAAAAATTCATTAGGATAAAAAATACTTAGTGAAGATTATGTTGCTGTTGTTAGCTGCCGTCGAGTCAAGTCCGACTCATAGCGACCCTATGTACAGCAGATCGAAACACTTGCCGATTCTGTGCCAGGCAAACGATCTTATTTATGTTTAAGCCCATTGTTGCAGACACTGTGTCAATCTATCTGGTGGAGGGTTTCCTCTTTTGCGTTGACCTGCCACTCTTCCAAACATGATGTCCTTCTCCAGGGATTGTTCGTTTATTGAGTCAATAATTCCATATAGACTTTCCAAAGTATATTCTGCCATGCTTTTGCATTCTATGAAAATATCTGGTGTTAAAAACATAACCAAAAATTATATTTCTATTATATTTATCTATTTATTATATTTCTATTATATTTTATTTTTATTTTTATTATATTCATATTATGTTTATTATATTTTTATTATATTTTTATTATCTATTTATTATATTTATTATTATTTATCTATTTATTATATTATATATTATATAATAAATATATTTATTATATATTATATCTATTATATTTATCTTTATATTTCTATACCATACATACATTTATGCATTTTCTGGGCTTAGAACTGTTATTGACAAAATCTCATCTACTAGATGTAAAAAATTGCATTCCAATGCTCAAATTAAACAACATAATCACAACTCTAAAGAATCAAGGCCAAGTTAAACTATTTCACTAATTCATGCATTACACTTTTAATACATAATTCGGCACCTCTCTGTCCTGTGTTTTACACACCCATTAAATAATATGTATCTAATTTGACCATTTTGAAGGGAAATACTTCTTGCACATTAACTGTTATTTAGCTTAGTGATGGGTGGAAGGGTGGAGTGTGGGTAATTGAAAGTATCTAGAAATACAATTCTCTAAGTGGGAAGAGATGGAGATTAAGGGAAACATCAAAGTTTTATTCCTCTGCAATGCCTTATCAAATTTGTATTGAGTGAGGAGCCACTGGAAAACATAGAGATATTAAATCCCCTTTCCTGTGTGCCAAACATTACTTATCAAAATGTTTGCATCAAAACATTTGCTATTTTGGAAACAAAATTAATTTGAGCCAGTCTTCCCATTGCCATGGTAAAACTTCTTATTAAACACTTCTTCAAGTTGCTTTCTCCCCTGTCACTCCTCTAGTTGAGTGAATATCTAGGAATTTTAGATTTTTATACCCTCCAGTGTTTTGTCTTTGACCTACACTGGTTACCATTAATGCACCCTCTCAAAAATGGCTTAATCCCATAAAATCAGGCAGGAGGAGCTGCTTCCTCGTCCTACTTGTTCACTTGAGACATTGTTGAAAAAATGAACCAGAATACCTACTTTTGACTTTGAAACCACAAGTGTCTGGCTCTTGTCCATCTTTAGCTCCAAACACATCAGCTATGGTCACATCCCACATGAATAGACAACTATCTGTGATCACATATAAATCAGCCTCTGAAAAGCAAAAATCTTACCTATGATTTAGAGATTTAAGAAAATATATCAGAACTGTAGAATGAAAAGACTTAGTCAACAAATGGAGATGAGAGAAAAGGCATAATAATAATAATAATAATAATAATAATAATAATGTCTTTTCAATCTTTCAAATCTAAAATAGAAAGAAAATTCCGACTATATTACTAGTACTTGTTTAGATTGAATATCTATTTTCCTGTGCTAGGAAAAAATTCTATAAGTGTTTCCTTGCTCATATTCAGATGGTGAATATGTTTCTTTTACTTTAAAATCCTTTTTTTCATAATTTGTAAATAAATAATGTGAAAATTAAGTGGCATATTTCTGCATATGTTGTATGGGACTTGCATACCTTCTTCATTGGAACTGGGATGTTAGTCACCATCTTATTCAGTTTGTCTCTTTCTTATCCCTAAATTTCCTCCAATAAGCCAAAGTTTTATAAAATCAGCCACAAAAATAAAACAGATATTTAATTTATGGACTAGGCTAAAAAGACTATGTGAATTTATATAAAAATAATTTCAGGAAATTAACAAGAATAAATCCAAAATGGAAAAGGATATTTGTTTAGTAAAATGATGATGATTTAAGAAGGAAAATGTAGCACAACGTGCTGGCAAACATGGAGGACCTCAATTTTAAGACTATCCTGGGCTACATAGCAATTTTACAGTTATATAGTGAGAAGAGATTACTGGACAGTGAGTCGGGGATCATGAACAATGGCCAAATCCTTCATTATACTATCCCTTCCTTATTTTAGATACAATGAGACAAACCACCTAAATCTCTCTTCCAATCAAAAAGAAAAGGGACACAGATCTTCCCAGGTACTCTCTTGGATGTTTAAGATCACTGGTAACTACTAAGCCCCTCAGTATGAGCAATTCCTAAATCTCCCACCAGTGATGGGAATATGACCTTCCACTGATGGTTCTCAACGAGTAAGGGCAAATTTAAGTGAAAATTGGCTCCACTGCACACATCCCACAACTTCAAGTCAATAATACACAAGACCCAAGGTATGGTTACATCACTCATTATATAACTCAATTATCATAAAAGATGGAACTAGTCAAATGTTGTCCAGTAACTGCTCACCTCTCATCAATATCTCTCAGCTCATAAAAACACTAACTCAGTCATCTTCAGCACATATGCTTTTGCTTTCTCCAATACTTCCTCTTCTAAATAAAATAGATCTGTCTGTAAATGCTTGTATGGACAAAAATAAGAACATTATCCAAAGGAGTCTGACCTCTGTGGTTGAATTCCTTTACAACAATAGCAAGGCTCTGTTTCAGTCCCTAAATTTCTACTGCTGGTTGTGTAACTCAGTGGTAGAGTGCTTACCTCACATGCACAAGGCCCTGAATTTGATTCCATGCACTGCAAAAATAGAAAAGAACATATATATATATATATATATATATATATATATATGTGTGTGTGTGTGTGTGTGTGTGTGTGTGTGTGTGTGTATGTATGTATATATGGTACTTGCATCCACCTATTTTTATTGGAAATTGTAGTTTATTCCTGAGGCCTTTCTTTTCACATTTGCATGACCTCAGAAAATATAGTACCACTGAATGAAATATTTTTGATGTATACTTAATATCATACTTATTCTGCAATATCAGAATTGATTACAGATGTCATTCTTCCAAGATACTTTCTTAATTTTTAAATAAAATTTACCAATTCTCTCCACCATCATTCTTGATCTTCTTAACAAAAATCTATAATAGAGCTCTGGAATGGAAACCAGAAATACTCTATAAAGAAACATAAATATAGACCAATTTCCATGATGAAAATTGATGCAAAAATCCTCCATAAAATTCTATGAAACTGAATTCATTAACACATGAAAAAGATAATACTACACAATCAGGTGAGCTTCATTGCACAGATGGAAAGCTGGTTCAGTATATGAAAATCACTTAATGTAATTCAACATACCAAGAAACTTACAGATAGAAATCACATGATCATCTCAGTGAATGCTGTAAAGGCCTTTGACAATGTTCAACACATCTTCCACATAAAAATACTGAAGAAATTAGGCATAGACTCAATTTATCTCAACATCATAAAGGCAATGATGCTGTGATGCTGAAATAAACCTATAGACAACATCATATTAAATGGGGAAAAATTGAAAGAATTCTCTAGGAGAACAGGAACAAGACAAGGATGTCTATGCTCTCCTTTCTTATTCAGTGTTGTTGTTGTTGTTGTTAGGTGCTTTCGAGTCAGTGTCCAACTCATAGTGACCCTGTGTACAATAGATGAAACACTATTGTCAGTGCTTCTCTGCTATTCATTGGGTTTTTAATGGCTGATTGTTTTTTGGGAGTGGGTTGCCTGGACTTCTCCTAAACCTAGGGCACCTGATGTTCCCAGATGGTCTCTCCTCCAAGTACCAAGCAGGTCTGACCCTGCTTAGCTTCTGAGATCTGATAGGATCAGAAGCCACAGTGCTATGGCTGCAGGCCTCTTATTCAATATTCTGTTTGAAATTATATCCAGATCAATCAGGCAACAAAAAGGAATTAAAGGAATACATATAGGGAAAGAAGAGGTCAGATTATCCTTATTTTCAGATAACATAATCCTATACCTAAAAGACCCAAAAAACCCCACTAGAAACCTCTTAAAGCTAATTAACACCTCCAGCAAAATAGCAGGATACAAAATTAACACTCAAAAATCAGTAGTCTTCATTGGTACCAATAATGAATAGGAAGTGAAGGAAATCAAGACAATAATCTCATTCACAATAGCACACCAAAAGATCAAATATTTAAGAATTAACCTAACCAAAGACCCTAAAGACCTCTACAAGGAAAATTTTAAAACATTAACTAAATAGCAGCAGATACTAAAAATAGAAAGACTTCCCTTGGTCATGGATTGGGAGAATTTATATTGGCAAAATGACTATAATACAAAAAGCAATTTACAGATTTAATATAGTCTCCAACAAATTCCAATGGCAGACTTTGAATAAATAGAAAAAAATCCCAAAATTCATATGAAAACACAAAAGACTGCACATAAACAAACAAACAAAAAAATCCTAAACAGCAAAAACAGTGCAAGGGGTATCACAATACCTGACTTCAAACTATATTGTAGGACCATTGTGCCAAAAACAACTTGGTACTGGCAAAAAAAAAAAAGGCATGAAGATCAATGGAACAGAATTAAAGACTCAGAGATACACCCACACAACTATAGCCACCTGGACTTTCACAAAGGGGTTAAGGATGCTCATTGGAGAAAAGATAGCCTCCTCAACAAATGGTGCTGTGAAAATTGGATATTTTTTTCCTTCAGAAGAAGAAGAAAGAAAATAAATCTGTTTCTCTTAATCTATATGACAGTCATGAAAATCTGTTGAGTTGCTTTTTTGTGTGTGTGTGTGAGTGTATGTGTGTGTGAGTGTGTGTGTGTGTGTGTGTGTGTGTGTGTGTGTGGTGATGAGGGCTTTACACTTGCTAGGTCAGAACTCTATCCCCAAACTGTATCTCTAGCCTATGGTTTATTGAGATAGGGTCTTGTTAAGTAGCTTAGGCTGGCCTTGAATTTGCTATGCCACATATACTGGTAAAAAAAATCATGATCTTCCTATATCAATCTCCTAAATGTTTGAGTAAAAGGAGTATACCACCATACCAGAGCCAGAATGATCATTTAAAAGACACATATCTTGCAAATATTTTCCATGAGTCTGTGCTTTATCATTCCTTTGACAATGTCATCCACAGAGAATGAGTTTTTAATTTTACTAAAATACATCTTACTGATTATTTTATTCTTAGACTTTAAATTAGGTATGGCCTTTAAAATGTTGTTGCCAAACTCAAGATCATCTAGATTTTCTCCTGTGTTATTGCCACAGAGTTTTGTAGCTTTGCACTTTACATTTTAGTCTTTGACCAATTTTGGGTTAATGTTTTTGTGAAGAGTGAAAGGTCTATGTCAAGATTTATTGTTTTGTGTGGAAGTGTAGTTATTTCTGTAACATTAGATGAATAGAACACATTTTCTGTGTTGAGTTGTCTCTGCTTCTTTGAAAAAGATTATTTGAATATATTTTAGGCATTTACTTATGGGATCTCTTCTCTATGCCCTTCCCTTGTGTGTCCGTCAGTGTGCCATACCATGGGAACTTGTGTGATGCTGTGATGCTAAAAGCTATGCTACTGGTATTACAGATACCAGTACCATCACCCGTGGTGGACAGGTTTCAGTTGACCTTCCAGACTAGGACAGACTAAAGACCAGAACCTGGCATCCCACTCCCAAAAACAACTAACCATTGAAAACTGTTTGAATAGCAGAGAAAAGATGTCGGATATAGGGCTGGAAAATGTGTCCCCTAGATTGGGAGACACTCAAAAGACAACTGAAGAAAAGCTACTTCCTCAAAGTAGAGTATAACTTAATAACTGAAATGGAGTAAAGCCCCAGGGACCTCCACTTGCTGATGTGGCATGATTCAAAATGAGAAGAAACAAGTGGAAACTTCCATTAATAATTAAAATGTGGAATATATGTTGTATGAATCCAAGAAAATTAGATATCCACAAAAGGGAAATGGAGCACATAAACATGAACATTCTAGGCATCAGTGAGCTAAAATGGGCTAGCATAGACCATTCTGAGCCAGAAAATCATACAGTCTACCATTCTGGGAATGACAAATTAAAAAGAAACAGAGCTTCATTCATCATCAAAATAGACATCTCAAGATCTGTCCTAAAGTATGATGCTGTCTGTGATAGAATAATATCCATATGCCTACAAGGAAAACCAGTTAATAGAACTATTATTCAAATTCACACTTCCATCACTAAGGCTACAATGAAGTTATGGAAGATTTTTTGCCAGTTTCTGCAATCTGAAATAGACCAAACATGTAATCAGGATGTACTGATAATTACTAGTGAATAGAAAGCAAAAGTTGGAAACAAAGAGGGCTCAGTAGTCAGAAAATATGGCCTTGGTGACATAAATGATCCTAGATATTGCATGATAGAATTTTGTCAGACCAATGACTTTTCCACTGCAAATACGTTATTTTCACCTACATAAATGTTGACTGCACATATGGAAGTCACCAGAAGGAATATACAGAAATAATATTGACTAAATTTATGGAAAAAGATGATGGGAAATCTCAATGTCAAAAGGCAGAACAAAATAAAGTGCTAAAGGTGGATCAGACCACCAACTGCTCATAGGCAGGATCAAATGAAAACTGAAAAAAATTAGAATAAGTGTACAAGGGCCATGGAATAAACTTGAATATATCATACCTGAGTTCAGAGACCACCTCAAGAACAGGTTTGATGCATTAGACATCAAAGACATTCATGAAGAAAGCAAAAGGTTATTAAAAGGACAGGAATAAAAGAAAAACCAAATTACATGTCAAAAGAGCCTCTGAAACTTGTCCTTGAATGTCAGGCAGCTAATGTAAAAGGAAGACAAGACAAAGGTAAAGAACTAAACAGAAGATTTCAAAAGATAGCTCTAGAAGACAAATTCAAATATTATAATGGCATGTACAAAGATTTGGAGATAGAAAACCAAAAGGGAAGAATATGCTCCATTTTTCTCAAGGTTAGGATTTGATAAAATATTCAAGCCTTGAGTGGTAACAGTGAAGGATACTGTTGTTGTTGTTGTTGTTGTTAGGTGCCGTCCAGTCGGTATCCGATTCATAGCGACCCTTATAGGGTTTTCAATGACTAAGTGCTTCGGGATTGCCTTGGGAGTGGATTGCCAGGCTCTTCTCCCATTTTTGCGGTGCTGGGAATTGAACTCAGGACCTCAGAGACTGCAGCGCAGTGCTCTACCCACTGAGCTAAATCCCAGCCCTGTGAAGGATACTAGAGGAAAAATATTAAAGGATGCAGGAAATATCAAAAGAAGATGGAAAGAGTACACAGAGTCATTTTACTAAAATGAAATCATGGATGACAAACCATTTCAATAGGTTGCATATGAGGAGGAACAAGTGATACTATGGACAAAGTAGAAGCTGCCTTGAATGAATTGGTGAAACATGATGCCCCAGGAATTTACGTAATATCAATTGAGATGTTTCAACAAACAGGTGCAACACTGGAGGAGCTAACTTGGTTATGCCAAGAGATTTGGAAAGCAGCTGCCTGAACAACTGACTGGAAGAGATCCACATTTGTGCATATCCCAAGAAAGGGGATCTGATCAAAAGTTGAAATTATTGATGATATCATTAATATCACATGCAAGCAAAATTTTGCGATACATCATTCAAGAGTGATGGCAGCAGTACACAGAAAGAAAATAGCCAGAAAATCAAGCTGAATTCAGAAGAGGGCTTGGAACAAGGTACATCATTGCTGATGTCAGATTGATGTTAGAAGAACACCAGAAAGTCATCTCTTGGGGTTCAGCTCAGGCCCAGCAGAGGACAGAGCCTTGCCCTGACACCACATGGGTATCAGGGACCCACAGGACCGGGTTGGTGTAATGGCCAGTGACACCAATGAAGGACCTCGGGAGACGTTCAATGGGAAAACAGGAAAGGAAGGTTTATTGGGTGCTCCCCAAGTGGTGTGCAACAAGCAAGCAACCCATAAGCAAGTGCTATAAATACTGGCTGTAAGCCTGCAACATGGAATGCTGCAGGCTGAGTGCTGGAACAGGTCAGCCTTAAAGGCACAGCTACAGCAGCCAGTGTTCTGCTGGGCTGGATGTCAGTTAGTCTTGACTCTCACAGCTTGCCTTCTCTGCTTCCCTCCTTCCCAAGGATTGGAGGAATTGGGAGGCTCTTTGTGGCTTAACTGTAGCCTTCAGTGCTTTGGAGCCCCTGGTCTTGACCACATCAGCTTGCTTGAAGAGTCTACTGGGGTAGGGAGTGCTGGTCGAGGTGATGGGGTCCAGGTAGCAGTTGATGGATGGTCAGAAGTGGTAGGGGCGAAGGGGAGCCAGGATCCCTGCTAATATAGGGTCCCAGAGGGGGGCACATGCTGGGATTAGCCAATCAGGGCACACACCTGGCAGGTACAACAGGTAAACTGACATACCTGCCAGGTAGGGGCAGTTATTTAATAAAAATGTCAAGGATATCCAATCAGGATTAAGGTAGTTGAGCCAGGGCAGGCTGGTCAGGTGCCATCTTTACTCACTCGATGGGAGGGGTAGGTGTGAGTGAGTAAGGTGTGACTCCAATTATGCCAATAACTACTGCGATGAGGGTGGCTACAAACCTTTTGTTTCTTTTAAACATATCAGACATTGCCTGTTGGAGCAGTGCCATAGTAGGAGATTCCTGCCATGGCCTGTCCATTCTGACTGGGATCCACGTATTTTCTCTCATTCTTAATATATACATATTTTGTTTGTCCCGTCAAATTTCACACTCTGATCGATACAAGTATGCATCGTACATTTGTCACATGACACAGACCCTTCTATTGCATCCCATTTTGTGCTTCCAATGATTAGGAGATAGGGCACATGCACACAAGCTTGTAGAGGAATAGCGAGTAGATGGTAATCATTGCTTTCCTTCTGCTCCATTGCCCATACTGGACATAGAACCGTGGCCAGTTTCCAGATATGGTCCTGTTTCTTCAGGATTGTCCCTCTCTCCAGAATTGGATCAAACTGTCCTACCAAAAAGGGGGCAGGTGGTGAATATCCTCCCTGGTGCCACTTAATTTTCCACTGGAAAGGAAAGCTCACAAAGTCTTCCTTCCCAGTTTTGTTTTTCTCAGCCCAGCAGGCATTGGCCAAACTCCAGTCCATTACTACTCCATGGGAGTCATTATTGAGGATCCAAGCATGAGAATTTGGGCCCTTATTGTATTGCATCCAATATTCCAGTTGATCGTCAAGCTGTTTGTTACATTCGTGTGGTATATGGTTAGTTGGAATGAATGATAACATACTGAGGGACAGTTCCCTATAAACTGGACCATCTGTTGTGGGCCAATGTTGATATCCAAGCTTGAGGCAATGTAACTCTTCTCCTAAACACACTGGAACACCTTGTACTCCAACCTTTTAGTTCTCGATGGTTTTTCCTTCTTCTGGTTTTATCATGGGACCTTTAAATTCATAGGGATCTGGTAACCATTCTGTGTTATTACTGTATACTAACACCAGCAAGTCATCCCAAGATATGGCCATGTTTATTGGAGGGTTAGGGACAAATTCCCAATACTGGTACTATGACAACCCACCTTCACCAATTTCCTTCCCCTCTTTTGGCCCTTCCATTCTTAGCACCTTATCTTCTAGAGGTTTTCCTGAGCCATCAGAGGGGGTGTTGGTGATCTGTGGGCCATCTACCTGCATCATGAGAGGTTTTCCTTCCACCTGTTCTAATTTTGGCATTTTGTTTTTTCCTTTTGCTTGTTTGATTCCTAATCGTCCAAGTATCTGTTGAGTTATTTCCTTATATCTATCTTGTGCCTTTTTGTTATATAGTGGAATCACCTCCTCATTGGCCAATATGACGGGACTGACTGCCTGTCTTATTAAGTTTTTAATCTTCCTTGCTATATGTTGGGGATTTTTAAAATCTACTCTATAACTAGGGTCCCTCATATTAGCCTGAGGGGCTGAACCCTAGTTGACAACAGGGCCACATCTTACTCACTCACACCTACCCCTCCCATCGAGTGAGTAAAGATGGCACCTGACCAGCCTGGCCTGACTCAAGTACCTTAATCCTGATTGGCTATCCTTGACATTTTCATTAAATAACTGTCCCTACCTGGCAGGTATGTCAGTTTGCCTGTTGTACCTGCCAGGTGTGTGCCCTGATTGGCTAATCCCAGCACATGACCCCCTCTGAGACCCTATATAAGCAGGGCTCCCAGCTCCCCTTCACCCCTACCACTTCTGACCATCCATCAACTGCTACCTGGACCCCACCACCTCAACCAGTGCTCCCTACTCCAGTGGACACTTCAAGCAAGCCAACACGGTCAAGACCAGGGGCTCCAAAGCACTGAAGGCTACAATTAAGCCACAAAGAGCCTCCCAATTCCTCCCATCCTTGGGAAGGAAGCAGGCAGAGAAGGCAAGCTGCCAGAGTCAAGACTAACTGACTTCCAGCCCAACGGAACACTGGCTGCTGTAGCTGTGCCTTTAAGGCTGACATGTTCCAGCACTCAGCCTGCAGCATTCCATGTTGCAGGCTTACAGCCAGCACTTATAGCACTTGCTTATGGGTTGCTTGCTTGTGGCACACCACTTGGGGAGCACCCAATAAACCTTCCTTTCCTGTTTCCCTGTTGAACGTCTCCCAAGGTCCTTCATTGGCGCCACTGGCCATTACACCAACCTGGTCCAGTGGGTCCTCGATACCCACATCATGTCTGGGCAAGGCTCTGACCTCTGTCGTGCCTGAGCCAAACCCTGACAGCTATGGATTCGGCGTTTGGACTATATATCTCATCTACTTCTTCATCAGATAATATAATTGGGGTGAAGCCCTCATCATCTTCCTTGTTCTTATCTGCCTACATGAAGATGACTGTCCCATTTTCTAATGTTTTTGTTTTTATAAATTTCCCATTTAACTTAAATGTGTCTGTTTCATTTCTTGTTTTCTGCCCTTTGATTAGTCCAATTTGTATAAATTCTGGTTCTTGCTCATAATTAGTTTAATTATTTGGAAATTTCCATTGCCACAAGTTTCTCTTAGACCTAGGCACTTATTGTGTTCTATTTGTTATTTGCTGTTGAGAATTTAATGTTGGAGTTATTGAGGGAGTTGTTATTGATGTTATTAGTGGGTCTTTTGTGTCACTAATATCGATCTTATGCCTGCAGCCATAGCCCTGTGGCATCTGATCCCGTCAGATCTCGGAAGCTAAGCAGGGTCGGGCCTGGTTAGTACCTGGATGGGACACCGCCTGGGAACACCAGGTGCTGTAGGCTTGGGGGAAGGACCTGGCAACCCCCTCCCAAAAATCAATCTGCCGTTGAAAACCCTATGCACAACAGAGAAGCACTGACAATAGTGTTTCCCCTGTTGTACAGAGGGTCGCTATGAGTTGGATACCCACTCGACGGCACCTAACAACAACAACAACAATATCGATCTTAGTCAGGGGAGTAATAGTTGGACTAGTCATTCCTATTGATTCCGAGCTGTTAATGGTATCAGTAGACATGTTATTTCTCATTTCTGTCATGGGGTCTATCCCATCTGGATCCTTTCTTACAAGATTTGTCACTACTGTGTATAACATCATAAGTATTATAGATCTTTGTAGGTTTAACATTTTTACACTTAAACACTTAACAATATTTAAAAATATGTAAATACAACAACTTAACCAACCATTTACAGTTATAACCCTCGAGCCTTAGAGTCCAGACTGTCAGTCTGAATTTTCGGAGTGTGGCTGTGGGGAGAAGAAACAGGTGTTATTCTTTCTTTGTTGTATTTCTTTATCCGTGGCTCATACCACGTTTCTCGCTGGTACCCAGCATGGTTCTTTTTCTTCCCCTGGAAATACACAAGCCGTGCCCCTTGTTTCCGACAGCAACAGATCTGGGCCTCTCCTTTGGACTATCATTGGGTCCTTTCACCATACCCAGGTCTCCGAGGGACAAGGAAGTTGACCCCAGTGTCTCTTTATTCTGCTTTTGTTCTGGTCCTTTGGTACATCCAGAACATTTCGTGTTAGCAGGACCTTTGCTAACATTACTGATAGTGGATACTCTCCCCCCTTTTCTTTTTTCAAACAAGCCTGGAGTATCCCATTAGTTCTTTCTATGATGGCCTGGCCTTGGGGGTTATATGGAATCTCAGTTGTGTGCTCAATGTTCCACAGGGCACAAAAGGTTTTAAATGCCTGACTGGTAAAGGTGGGACCATTATCTGTTTTGATTGCTTTGGGGGTCCCAGAATTGCAAAGCAAACAAAAAAATGATTTTTTAACTTCTTAGTGGACTCCCTTGTCAGGCAAATAGCCCAAACGAATTTAGAAAAGGTGTCAATTATAACAAAAAAGTACTTTAATTTGCTGAATGGGCTATGGTGAAAAACATCTATTTGCCAGATACAATTGGATTTGAGCCCCCTTGGGTTTACTCCCATGGACTGCAATGGTGGAGCGTGAATTAAAGCCACACACTGGGAGCAACTACAGATGATTTGCTTCAATTGCCATGGAGGTACATCTGGAAACAATTTTTTGCGGCCTCCAACATTCATGTGTGTTAGCTCGTGAAGGTCCTGAGGGTTAGCCATGCCTACTTTTATTGATTTCGAATTTGAGGCTAGTAAATCTGCCTGTGCATACCTCTCTGCTAAGAAACCTGGCAGTGGCTGATGGCTATGTATGTGTTCCAAGAAAATGGGCTGTGAGCATGTAGCCAATAGAGATGACACCTTTATCATCAATAGTGATAAAGGGTTGCTATCCAGGCAGACAAAAGAACATCCCAGCCACGGTAGCAAATTGGCTACATATAAGCTATTTGTATAAAGGCTAAAAGGCTCACTCACATTTTCTATAGCCCACATGGCAGCCTATAACTCCTTGAACTGGATGGACCTCTCTGGCAATGGAATTGACTGCTGACACAAATTTTTTTCTAGCTCGGGGGGATAGACAACAATAGCCACTCCGTTCCCCCCCCCTGCCCTGCCATCGGTGAACTTCAGCATTCTCCAAAGGCTCCTTATGAATATCTTTGGAGGAAGCCAAGCTAGGTTCTTAAAGGAGGCAATCCAATGTGTCTTAGGATAATGGCAACCTAATTGCCCTGGGAAGTTGAGACAAGCCCGTGCAAAACCAGAATGTTCCCATAGCAGCCGATCTATTTCCGCTAATGGGTATGGCATCACTATTTCATCTGGCTCCATTCCAAAAACCTGCATGCATCTAAGTCTGGCCTGTTTGACCATCTTTGCCATAGGAGATGTCATGGGCTGCTTCCTATTGATGTGTGTAACCACTCAATGGGCCCCTTATTCTGATAAATCACTCCTACTATTGTGGGTGTGATGTTAAACAAGAGGACATATAATTTCTCTTTAGGGTGTATCTCTTCAATTCCAAATTATTTATGTCCTCTTGCAATTTGGATAAGGCCAATTTCATCTGCAGTGTAAGAGTCCTTGGTGATGTTGGGCTCTTATCACCCTTTAACAAATTAAACAATGGCTGAAGATCAGATGTTGAAATCTTCAGCCATTGCTGGAGCCAGTAACATGACCACAAAATTTTTCTTGGAGCGTTATTTGGGGCTTTTGTGGTTTTATTCCATTGAGGGTAACCGTTGACCCAAGGAAATTTATGGGCAACGTTCTCTGAATCTTTAGGTTAGATATTGAAAAGGAAGCATTCTTGAGGCATTCTATGAGCCTCTTTTCCAATTCTGGCAGGGCATCTGGATTGGGAGTGGCTATGAGTAGGTTGTCCACATAATGATATAATTGGACACCCTCTCCCCTGATTGGTCTCAGGGCAGCAGCCACAGATTCATGACAGATCACTGGGCTGTTGGCCATGCCCTGGGGGAGGCATAGCCTCTCATAGCCACTCATAGAGTTCCACAGGCCCCTCATTGTTAAAATTAGGGACTGTGAATGGAAACCTCTTACAGTCCTCCAGATGTAAGGGGACTGAATAGAAGCAATCCTTAAGATCCACCGCCAGAATGGAATACCCACTGGTATGGCAGATAGTAATGGTAACCCTCTTTGCAGGCACCCCCAAGGTCTTAAGGTCTTATTAACTTGTCTTAGATCTTGCAGAAGCCTCCATTTTCCAGTTTTCTTTCTATGTAGGAACACCGGAGTGTTCCACTGGCTATGGGACTTCCATATATGGCCTGCTGAACTAATCTTGAATCAGTCCTTTTAATGCCATCAGTTCATCCCTCTTTAGTGGCCATTGGTCCACCAAGACTGGTTCATCTGAGATCCAGCTAGGTGGAGGGGTACTGTATCAGCCAATGGCATCTGCACTAAAGGGTGGTCCTGCTCATTGTTGGGGTCAATTCTTTGGTCTTCGAGGCACATTAATCGAGTTTTTATTTTCATAGTAATTTCTTTTAGGTGTCTTAATCTATTTATATATGGTCTCAGTGGTTTCCCTTTGTATGTTGATGCTGTAATATTAATTAATTCCTCCCAAGTTTGAGAATCTCTCATTTACTTATTTAGAATATGAGGGCCCAATCCCCTTACTATTTCCCATAATCTTGATACCTCTTTTCTCTTTATCCTGGTTTTGCCATGAATAAATAGGGCATATATTAAACATATCTGGGGATCCTCCTTGGGAGGAGTTGATGTTATTAGGTAACCACATGACAGCCGTTTGGGGGGAATTTTATTACTTCTTGATCCGGAAGTTTTAGAAGGACAAGGGCAATATTTGGGTTCCTGATTTTGATCCATAAATATTATTCCATTGGTAGCAATAATCACACCCATATCTCCTAGGAGGTCCCATCCCAACAAATTATACAGTACTCCATCGAAGACCAGGGGTTGCAACCTCCCATGATGTCCTTCCATGTCGGCCCATTCGAATTCCTGCTCTGTTCTAAATGAGCAGCAGGTGACTTCCACTACTCCCTCTAGGGGAGGTCTCTTGATTAACTTCCAGGTTTGGGGGACCTCCTCCCTCTTCGGGACTGTGTTTTGTGCCCCTGTATCTATTGTAAATTTAAATAATCTGTCCCCGATTTTAATCAATTTTGTGGGAGGGAAACCTGTCCTGTCTATAGGAATTGCCCAATTCACAGCAGTTGAGGGCTCTAGTGATGTTATCTCCCTTCTAGGTGGGGCTAGGAGATGCCCTGACCCTAGTTTAACTGCTGCTTCATGGAACAATCCCTAAGCCAGTGTTTGCCCATTTTGCAGAGTGTGCAGAGACCACTGGGTGGGAAAAGGGAGTTTTTTTCAGGGCAATCCCTCACCCAATGTCTTCCCTTTCTGTATCTGGGACAAGTGGACATTTGACAGTTAATTTTACTGGTCATCCCTTCCCGGGGGCAGTTTGACTTCCAATGCCCCATGACACCACACTGGTAGCACTGTGCTTTGGTAGGGGCATTGGGCTGTCTACGGGGGGCTGCTATGTTCTTAGACAATGTGTTATTCAAAGTTTTTATCATTTCCCTATTTGATTGTAATAGTTGATTATTTGAATCCCTAATAGTCTGGGCTAATACGATAGTGGACTGACCCAAAGTGCCAACATCTTGGTGGTGATTATCCAATTGCTCACCCTGCTATTCCTTAGGTGTTGGCATGCTTGCTGGGAGATGTTAGACACACAATGGTCCTTAGCATCACCTGCTCAGACTCCTCATCTGTCCCTGCCATCCAGTGTTCTACATTACAGGACACCCTGTCGACAAAGTCCAGGAATAGCTCGTGAGCACGTTGCCATAAGGCAACCAAACTGGGAGCTGTCCTGCCACGTGGAAGCCTATCCCAGGCCCGCCTTGCACAGGCTCAGACCTGTTCAAAGCTTTTCACTGGCCTCATTGCTTGTTGCAGGCCTGTGCCAAAGTTTGGCCCTTGCCCCAACAAGCAATCAAGACCTACAGGGTCACCATTGTTCCGGTTACAGATGGCCTGTTGTTGGCATTTGTCTGTATAGAATGCCTCCCACTGTATGGTCATTGGGCCTGGAAGGATAGCTCTTATTATGTCCTTCTAATTCTGTGATGCATTGATTTTAATTTCCAGTGTGTTAAGAAGGGCCTGTGTCCATGCAGAATGGGGGCCATCCTCCTGGATGGCCGTCCAGAGATCTTTACTCTCATACAGATGCCATATGAGAGGCCTCTCCAGAGTGGGGACAAGATTAAGTGGGTAAGCCGGGTATTTAGTTGGGTCCAGGATGGGTACTGAGGGGCTTGGCCCCTGATAGCCAGGTGGGAGACTAATAGTCAAATGTAAAACCCATCCTATCCCATGGCAGGACAGTTTCGGGTATGGTCCCTGTGATGAATTAACTTCTGGGGGGAAGTCTCTCCCCTTTGGGTCTGGCTTCCAATGAAAGCCCCTCCCTTTGGGGTCTGATTTCCTGGTGGCACATTTCCGGTAGGGGCAATGGCCTTTCTGTTAAAGTCCAGCGGAGTCCAGCTTCCGTTAATGGTCCCTCCCTCTGAGGTCCAACTTCCAACGGAAGTCCCTCCTCTCTGGGCCCGGGCCTAAAGGAAAGCCCCTCTCCTAATGGAACAATGGACCTAGGTCATTGGCCTTCCCCTAGTGATGGTTTTATAGGTCCCTTTTGTAGCTCAGTCAATATGTTGTTAAAATAGGGCTTCATGGTCTTATTCTTTACCCCATTATTTGCCACGACTATGTAGCCAAAGGCTACCCAAGTCTCGGGATTTTCCAGAATAACTGTCCTTATTTCTGGGCAAAAGCTGTAAACGGGAAATGTCCTGGGTAGGGATGTCCTTAGTCCTGGTTAACAAGATCTGTTGTAGTGATTCTATCTTTGGGTCAACCTCCTTGGTGTCTTTGCAGCAGCAAGCTATTTTATTCCCCATCTTTAACTTATTTGGTTACCAAAGTCCTTACGTCCATTAAACTAATTTGTTATCTGTTAACCATAAAAATTGTCAGTGTACACTTATCTGTCCTGACCGTTTCTAATAAATCCGTTAATCCACTAGCCAAAATCTATGTCTGAAAAATCATACCTAGGTCTTTTGGGGTTTTTCTTATTAGCTTTAGTGAGTCAGAGGTGAGGACAAACTAACTCTGCGCCAAAGCGGCTTGATCACCTTTAAGTTGCCATTTGGCCGAGGTGTCAAAGACTCTGTCTCTGGGCGGGGCTATTTAACTTCATTACCTCCCTTTAGACTCCTGCAGTCTAACTTTCTATAGAAACCCCTTCTTCAGTTTATATTGTGCTACAGGATCCTGTCTTACGTCTGGTCCCCGAACAGAGGCAGTGAATCTTCCATGGGACCCCTTTTTGTCCTGGAATGGAAGCTCTATGGCTTCCATGGGACCCTTTTGAGCTAACTCCTTTTTCCTTTCTGTCCCAGAATGGAAGCCTTTTCTTCTGTGGGACCCTACCATAGGTCTTGTCAGGGGATTTTGCCTTACGGTCTCACCGCCAAACGGAAGTCTTCACTTCCATGGGACTTTTCCATAGGTCTTGTTAAGGGGGAATTAAATAAAAATTTAGGGTGAAGGTTTTCCCCAATGTGACCAGCCCAGGGAGGGTCCTAAACTTAAGGATCCTACCCTAGGAATGGAAAAGTGAGGTGTGGCTAATGTGGGTAAAGGGCGCTCCCTTCCTTATTTGACAAACAAGTGACAACGTACCCAGACAAGGGAGGTGCTGCTATTGATAGAAGATGTTAGCTCCCTCTACACCTCCTGACCCCTAGTTTAGCAAGCTGGGATGGGGACGCACTGAGACACGACAGACACAGATCTTTGTTGCTCAGAGGGAACAATGGCCTTATGAATTCCCGGTTGCAGTGGATGGGCCCCATGTACTCCTGTCCTGCTAATGTCCCAGATTCATTGTCCTAAGTCTCAGGTATTCTAGGGGTCTCAGGAGCCCCTGGAGCTCTTTAGGGAACTCGGGAGTCCCTAGATAAGGGCTAGGAGGCCAAAAAAATTTTTGGGGTGCTCCTATAAATGGATAAGGACCCCCATGTTGGGCGCCAAGAGGTCAGGGTTCGGCTCAGGCCCAGCAGAGGTCAGAGCCTTGCCCTGACACCATGTGGGTATCAGGGACCCACAGGACCAGGTTGCTGTAATGGCCGGTGGCACCAATGAAGGACCTCGGGAGACCTTCAATGAGAAAACAAGAAAGGAAGGTTTATTGGGTGCTCCCCAAGTGGTGTGCAAAAAGCAAGCAACCCCTAAGCAAATGCTATAAGTGCTGGCTGTAAGCCTGCAGCATGGAATGCTGCAGGCTGAGTGCTGAAACAGGTCAGCCTTAAAGGCAGAGCTACAGCAGCCAGTGTGCCACTGGGCTGGAGGTCAATTGGTCTTTACTCTCACAGCTTGCCTTCTCTGCCTCCCTCCTTCCTAAGGATGGGAGGAATTGGGAGGCTCTTCCTGGCTTGATTGTTGCTTTCGGCGCTTTGGGGCCCCTGATCTTGACCACATTGGCTTGCTTAAAGAGTCCACTGGAGTAGGGAGCGCTGGCTGAGGTGATGGGGTCCAGGTAGCAGTTGAGCGATGGAGAATGGTGGTAGGGTACAGGGGGTCCAGGAGCCCTGCTTATATAGGGTCCAGAAGGGGGGCACATGCTGGGATTAGCCAATCAGGGCACACGCTTGGCAGGTACAACAGGTAAACTCACATATCTGCCAGGTAGGGGCAGTTATTTAACAAAAATGTCAAGGATATCCAATCAGGATTAAGGTAGTTGAGGCAGGGCAGGCTGGTCAGGTGCCATCTTTACTCACTCGATGGGAGGGGTAGGTGTGAGTGAGTAAGATGTGGCCCTGGGGTCAACTAGGGGTCAGACACTCAGGCTAAGAGGGACCCTAGCTATGGGTCAGATTTTAAAAATCCCCAACAGATATCTACCTACATCTTATTGACTATGCAAAGGCATTTGACTGTGTGAATTATAATAAATTATGATGACATTGGGAAGAGTGGGAATACCAGAGTACTTAATTGTTCTTATGAGGAATCTGTACACGGACCAGGAGACATTCCTTAGAACAAAACAAGGAAACATTGTCTTGTTGAAAGTCAAGAAGGTTGTGCTTCAGGGCTGTATCACTTCACAGTAGCACTGCAATCTCTATGCTGAGCAAATAATCTGAGAAACAGGACTTTTGAATAAAAAGGTGGTATCATGATTGGAGGAAGACTCATTAACAACCTGTGTTATGCAGATGACACAATTCTGCTTGCTTAAATTGAAGAGGTTTTGAAAAAATTTACTTTGAAGATCAAAGAACAGAGTCTTCAGTATGAATTGCAGCTCAACACCAACAAAACAAAAATACTTACAACTGGGTCAGTTATACACTTTCATGGTAAATGGAGAAAAGATTGAAGTTACGCAAGATTTTGCTTTACTTGGTTCTACAATCAACACTCATTGAAACAACAATCAAGAAATCAAAAGATGCATTGTTAATGGGAAAAGTGGTAGTAAAAAGTCCTCTTTAAAGTGTTATAAATTAAAGATGTCACAATGAAGGTGAAGGTGCACATGACTCATGCCATGGTGTTTTTAGTTGCATCATATGGTTGTGAAAGTTGGGAGAAAGGAGAATAATTGGTGATTTTGTATTATGGTGCTGGAGATGTATAGTGAATGTACCATGCACTGCAAAAAGAATGAACAGATCTGTCCTTAAGCAAATCCAACCAGACTGCTCCTTGGAAGCAAGGGTTGCTACACAGCATCTTACATGTTTTGGACATGTTGTGAGGAAGGACCAATCCCTGCACCAGGACATCATGTTCGGAAGAGCAACTGGCCAATGAAAAAAATGAAGACATTCAACTAAATGGATTGAGACAATGATTGCAACAATACACTTAAACATAAAAAAGATCTTGTGACTGCACAAAGTCATGGAGTGTTTTGTTCTGTTATATACAGTGTCACTATGTGTTGAACCCAACTTGACATCACCTAACAACAAGAATAGCAACAACATTTCTCTTATAATTCATTGTCTTGGTTCCTATAGGTTTCTAGTAAGTCTTGATACCAAAGAGTATTGGTACTCTGACTTTCGTCTTCCCCTTCTATAGTATGTTATCCTTGCTAACTATTTTGCCTCACCACATAAACTTTAAAAACCATTTGTGGATATCCATAATATAATTTTTTGGGAGCCAGACTGAGATTGAAATGAAACTATAGATCATGTTGGAAATAATTAACTTCTTAAATCTATTAAGTCATCCTTTCCATGAGCAAGGAATAGCTCTCCATTTCTTTAGTTATTTGATCTTTTCTTTCTTAATTTTGTTCTGTTTTCCTTTTTTTTTTTCCTGTGGTACTGGGGAGTGAACATTGGGACTTGTACCTACATTGCAAGTGCTCTTACACTGGGTGTCATCCACAGCCTACTTTTTGATTTTACTTTTTATTTTTAGTCTAGGCCCAGCTAAGTTGTGTAGGATACATCTAGTCTCAAAACTACAATCCTAGCCGGGGCGTGGTGGTGCACGCCTATAATCCCAGTGGCTCAGGAGATGGAGGCACAAGGATCGCAAATTCAAGACTAGAGGCAGTCTGCATAAGTTAGTGAGACCCGGTCTCAAAAAGTAAAAAACTGGGCTGGGGATGCAGCTCAGTGGTCCAGCACTTGCAGAGCATGCAAGCACGAGGCCTTGGGTTCAAACCTCAGTACAGCAAAAAATAAAATAAAATAAAATAAAACAAATAAATAAATAAACAAACCTACAATTCTCCCACTTCACTTCCTATGTTGCATCCAGCTTCTTTGATTTTTTAATCATATTTTTTTCAACTTTCCTCATGCTACTTTTGTACGTGACTTTTTAGATTTACATACTAATATTTCATTTTTTGAGGGTTCATGTATGCAGTATTACATTTTTAATTTAAAATCCATCTTGTTCATTGGTAGCATAGTTACTTCTTTTAATAAAGAAAATCTATTTGTTCTTTGTCTCATTTACATACAAGTCTACCTTCAAATTTTATATGCCACTTAACCTGTAAAAGACTTTACATTATATATTTTCATTTCCAGCCTCTCTTTATGTTATTTTTGCCACTCAGTTTACTTTTGTAAAAATAATAAACTCAACACAGTGTTACACTTTATGGTTTAGACCGGTGGTCTCCAAATTTTTTAGCACTAGGATTGGTTTGTGGGAACTGATTTTTCCATGAATGGGAGGCAGAGCTCAGGTGGTATGTGAGTGATGTGGAGCACCTGTAAATACAAATGAAGTTTGGTAGCCACCCCCCTCTCATGTACTATTGTGTATCCATCACTTCCTATTGTCCAACCTAGTTCTTAACAGTCTTACTGGCTTGTGCAAGTGAGGGTTTGGGAACTGCTGCTTTAGATAATAATCTTAATTTTAACAATTTTAGATATTCTTTATTTATTTATGCAGGCAGATAATTTTTTTCATCTGGTATTATATTGCCCTCTGAAAAGTTCCACTTAATATTTTTTATAGTTTATGCCTACTGGTATTACTGTCAGGTATAATTCTCTAAGGAAAATCTTTCATTTTTCAAAAAAAAATTTACTACCTACAATTCTTAGCTTACTTTCTCTTTTCAAAATTTTAAAAATGTAGCACTCTCTTCTGGCTTTTTCTAAAAGAAAATATACCGTAGTTCTTATCTTTGTTTTTTGGTATACAATGATACCCCTACCATTCAGATGTCTTCAAAAGTCTTTTTTTTTACTGTAGGAATATATGGTCTAGATATTTTCTAAATTTTTGTTCATTGTTCATTGTTATCTATTTGTTCATGATTATATTTGCTTACCCTACTTAGGTTTGCTAAGCTTATTAGTTATGTGCACTGTTGATTTCATGAATTTTAGAAAATCACTGTTTTATTTTATTTCTTTTCAAAATCTGGGAATTCTAATTACATACATATTATTTCCATTTAATATTTTTGTATATCACATATTTCTGTACATTCAAATTTTTGTTATGTATGAGTTAACAATTTCTTTTTACCTAACTTCAAATTCACTAGTCATTTCCTCAGCTTTGTCCAGGTTACTGATTCATTCTTTGAGGAATACTTAATCTCTGATCTTAGTTTTTCTTTATTGTTTTTAGATTTTCACTTTATACAGTCTTACAGACAAGTGAAAATGAATTATATTGGACTTCTCATTGAATCATATTTTAATAAATCATATTTTAATACGGTCTGACTTCATACACTATCAATTCAAAGGGCTCTCTGAGAATCTAATTAGTACAATAACATGAAGTTCATGTCAGAGTTATCTTCAGGATGAATCAACAACTACCCTTTGTATCTTTAGTAGTTGTGACTTGTATTCAAGTTCCATGTACAGAGACTGAGACCCTGAGTACAACTCACCCAGTATAGAAAACAAACAAACAAATAATAAATAAATAAATAAATAAATAAATAAATATTCCTTTCTTGTTAGGTTTTGAGGTGCTCATCACAAGTCTTCACATTTCATTTGGCTTAGTTTGAATAAGTACAGATGTGATAGCTGAATAAATAAATACATTGATGTACTGTAAGAAGGACATAAATTTCTCTTGAATTGACATAAACGCAAAGCAGTACATCTTAGAAAATAAAGGTTAATATTGTGCAAACACATACACCTTATCCAAATTGCTATGGACATTTCATTTATTGTTTAGAAGATTAAATAAGGATCTTAATGAGCTACAAGAAGTATTTACTCTCTGCTTTATAGCAAAACATGGGCTTATTCCTGCAGAGATTTAATTTACACAGTTATTCTAAGATCATACTATCCATTATCCCTACAAGATGAAAATAATTGGTCTTGATTTGGAAAAACAGCTCATAATAATGAACTTAGTGCTCCTTTCAATGTAGCTTTCAAGTACTATAGAATGAGACTGCCTTAATCTCTAAACAAAAGTAAGGCAATCAGACAGCTTTGAACTTCAAAGGGATAGGCACAGCTGGCAAATTGACCAACATAGATGTGGGTCCCAAAGAGATTTTTTAAAATGCCTGTCATATTTCCCATCTGTACAAAAGTTGATTCGGTAGAGCATAAACTTTTATTCAAAAATGAGTTGAAAAGTTTGAAAATAAAAGCTTCAAGCTCCTTTTGGTCCCAAGAGGACTGAGGACACTAAATATGAAATCATCACTGTGAAAGTAGATAAAACAAACGATAGGAATTTCATAGGACACAACTGAAGATTAACCGAAGGGAGTAGTCTAAGGGTAACCAAAGCAGCTTTTATCTAACTTAATATTTCTTTCAGGCTGGGATTTAGCTCAGTTGGTAGAGTGCTACGCCGCAGTCTCTGAGGTCCCAAGTTCAATTCCCAGCACTGCAAAGATGGGAGAAGGACCTGGCAATCCACTCCCAAGGCAATCCCGAAACAGTCAGCCAATGAAAACCCTATGAAGGTAGCTATGAGTTGGATACTGACTCGATGGCACCTAACAACAACAATATTTCTTTCAGATCACACCAAGTCTTTAACTTCCAATGTACATCTTAGATTGTTTATTCTCTATGTCTCTGCCTTTCACTTTTCTTAGGGTTGCTTAGTGTGTTTCTATTTAATAGTCACATCATGAACTCTTTTAGACTCCTTTGACAAATACAGACAATACAACAGAATCAATTCATAATTTATTATTTCTTTTGTAAAAGCACATAAGTGCTTATACTTCTGGCATTTTTTCTAATGTTTTAAAGTCGATGACTAAATAGTTTATTGTTCCTTCCTGATTTTGAAACCAAGAAATGTGAAAATGAACTAAAAGAATTCAATGAGATAAAAATCAACCTTTTTTCACATAAAGGAAGTAATTTTTACCATTCCAAATCATCATAAAGAGAAGGAATATACAGAAAGAATTAAAAGCCAAATTTAGTCTTTGATTATCTTTAATAAATTAAGTCCCAGCAGCAAACAATTGCTGTGTGCCTCCTTGATATACTAGGTACACGCTAGTGCTAGGTTTGGTAATTAAAAACTTCAGATGTTACATCTATCATTGGAAGAGGCTCAATTTTGATTTTATTTAATTAGGGGAAATTATAATAAGAAATTAAGTGTCAAGGGTTTATTCTACTTCTCTTTTAATCCACTTCAAATAATATTAAATTACATTTAGCTATCCCTTATTTCCTCCTTTGGAAGATGTATTCAGTTCTTCCTATAAAGCAGCTATGTGGGATTCACTCTTTGAGCAAACTTAAAGGTTTTATGTAGAAATTGAGCATTGATTTAGAGGAAAATTATATTTCCCCCGTTTATTTCTTTTCATGCCAAAAATGTTTGGCCATGGTGAGGCACAATTGTAATCTCATTTCCTCACTAAATTCAAAAAGTGTCAATGAGTAGGTTTCTCTCTTTTCAACGAATAACAAAAAAAGTAAAAGAAAACACCACAATTTTTGTAAAATATTTCCATGCAAGATCTTTGTTAGCATTGTGTATTTTAGTTATTGCAATAATGTGAAATATGTTTTTAAAGAAGTCTACATCCACCTTGTTTGATTTATTGAAGAACAATATTTAAAAATCAGAATTTGCTATTTCCTTGTTTTAACTTTAAAATGAGAAGAATAATGAAATCATGCTTAACAGTAAGCATACTTTAAACTTGTAAAGGAGTGTTTGATTAAGAGTCACTAGGAAAAATATTCCAGAAAATACTGGGAATGATCTCTCCTTTCAGCACTCACAGTTTTTTATAAGGCAGAAAATATATGTAATCAAGTATGCCAAAAATCTAATGTATTAAGCATCTTAGAATTGCTGCATAGAAACTAGTATGGAAGTTAAGAGAATGGACTGATGATTTCCTATTAAAGTAAGCATGAGAATTCAGGAGTTAATTGATTTTGGTTACTTCTTCAAAGATAAAACTACTGATAGTTAATAGATTACAATAAGCAAATACATAGGTAAAGAAACGCCTAAGGGTTGGAGAACAGTGAATATTTTAATGAAACTGGAGAAATAAGAGATAATATTGGGCAAAAAGCCAGAGCTCAATCATAAGTATTTCAAATATCTATTCCATAAATTTATTCAGCTGTGTTGGCAAAGTGAAAACTTTTAAATTTAATACAAGATAGAGTTAATATAATATATACAGATGGGTAGGAGATGCACACCTGCAATTACAGCAACTCAGGAAGTGGAGCAGATTGCAATTTTGGAGTGAGGGTTAGTCTGCATAACTTAGAGAGCATGTGACTCAAAATAGAAAATTAACTTGGGCTAGGGATGTAGGTCAATGGTGGAGCACTTACAAAATATACATGAAGCCCTGGATTCAACACTCCAGTACCACACACACAAAAATAATAACTGCTTTGCAGAAAGTCTACTCTAATTGTGAAATGGAAGATTTAATGAGGTAATGGATATGATATCCCCATAGAGATAGAGGCAGCAATCTTTCTTCTATGTCCCTATAGAGTTTTATTAAAAATTGGTTTATTATTAATCTGATCCTTTACTGTACTGTATTTATTGCATTGAATTGTATTGTATTGTAATTATTTCCTCATTGGCTTTTCCCAAAGCAATGCATCCTTTGATTTTTTGACTACTGCTTCCACAGGTGTTGATTGTAGAGCCAAGTAAAGCAAAATCATGGACAACCTCAATATTTTCTCCATTTATTGTGAAGTTGCATATTGACCCAGTTGTAAAGATTTTTGTTTTGTTGATATTGAGTTGCATCCCCTACTGAAGGCTATGTTCTTTGATCTTCATCAGTAATGTTTTAAATCCTCTTCATTTTCAGCAAGTAGAGTTGTGTCATCTGCATAACACAGGTTGTTAATGAGTCTTCCTCCAATATTGATTCTGCATTCTTCCTCATAAAGTCCAGCTTCTAGGATTATTTGCTCAGCATAGAAATTGAAGGGATATAGTGAAAGAATACAGCCCTGATGCACATCTTTCTCAACTTCAAACCATGCAGTGTTTCCTGTTCTATCCAAACAACTGCCTCCTGGTTCACATACAGGTTCCTCATCAGTACAATTAGGTGCTCGGGTATTCCAATTTTTCGAAGTGTTATCCATAATCTGTCATGATCCACACAGTCAAATGCCATTGCATAGTCAATAAAACATAGATATACATCTTTCTGATATTCTCTTCTTTTGGCTAATATCCACGTGGCATCAGCAAAGATGTCCCTGGTTCCCCACCTCTTCTGAATCTGGCTTGATTTTCCAGTAATTCCTTGTCTATATACTGCCGCAGTCAGTCCTGAATGATCTTTAGTAAAATTTTGCTTGTTTGTGATATTAATGATACTGTTTGATAGTTTTCACATTCAGTTGGATCCCGTTTTGGGGAATAGGCACAAATATGGATCTCTTCCAGTCAGTTGGCCAGGTAGCTGTTTTCCAAATCTGTTGGCATAAACATGTTAGCACCTCCAGTGCTTCATCTGTTTGTTAAATATCTTTGTTGGTATTCCATCAATTCCTGGAGCCTTGTGTTTCACCAATTCTTTCAAGGTGGCTTCCACTTTGTCCTTCAATACAATTGTTTCCTCTTCATATGCAACCTCTTGAAATGGTTGGTCACCTACTAACTCTTTTTTGTATAATGACTCTGTGTATTCCTTGTACCTTCTTTTGATGTTTTCTGCATCATTTCACATTTTCCCTGTGAATCTTTCACTATTGCTACTCAAGACTTGAATTTTTTCTTCAATTTCTTAAGCTTGAGAAACACAGAGCATGTTCTTCCATTTTGGTTTTCTGTTTCCAGCCCTTTGTATATGTCATTATAATGTTTGTTTTTGTCTTTTTAAGGTGTCTTTTGAAATCTTCTGTGTAGTTCCTTAACTTCCTCATATCTTCCTCATACTTCAGCTGTTTTACATTTAAGGGCAAGTTTCAGAGTTACTTTTGACATATCACTTGGTCTACTTTTCCCTTTCTTTTTAATAACCTTTTGCTTTCTTCATGAATGATATCCTTGATGTCATGCCACCACTCATCTGATCTTCTATCATTTCTGTCTAATGCATTAAATCTGTCCTTGAGATGATCTCGGAACTCAGGTGGGATATATTCAAGGTCATACCATGGCTCTTGCAAATTGTTCTAACTTTCTTCAGTTTCAGTTTGAATTTGCATATGAGAAGTTGATGATTGTATCCACAATCATCACCTGGTCTTATTCTGACATTTGATATGGAGATTTTCCATCATTTCTTTTCAAAAGTGTAATCAATTTGGTTCCTGTACAGTCCATCTAGTGAAGTCCATGTGTATTGTCACCATTTATGTTGGTGAAAAAATATAATGCAATGTAAAGGTCATTGGTTTGATAAAATTCTATCATGCAATCTCAGCATCATTTCCATCACCAAGAACATATTTTCCAACTATTTAGCCTTCTTCTTTGTTTCCATCTTTTGCATTCCAGTCACCAGTAATCTTCAGTACATCCTGATTGCATATTTGATCTATTTCAGTTTGCAGAGGCTGGTAGAAATCTTCCCATTCTTCATTTGTGGCCAAAATGGTGCATGCATAAATTTGAATAATAGTCATATTAACTGGCCTTCCTTGTAGACATATGGATATTGTTCTATCACTGAAAGCATTGCATTTTAGGACAGATCTTGAGATGTCTTTTTTGATGATAAATGCAATTTCATATTTAATTTGTCATTCCTAGCATAGTAGACCCTATGACTATCTGACTAAAAATGGCCCATGCTGGTCCATTTTAGTGCACTGATACCTAGAATGTCAATGTTTATGCATTCAGTTTCTCTTTTAACAATTTCTAATTTTTCTAGATTCATACTACCTACATTGCATGTTCTAATTACTAAAGGATGTTTACAGTTGTTTCTCCTCATTTTGAGTTGTGCCACACCATCAAATGGAGGTCCCTGGGGCTTTGCTCCATTTCTGTTGTCAAACTACATTCTACTTTGAGGAGGCAAATTTTCCCCAGTAGTCTTTTGAGTGCTTTCCAACCTGGGGGGCTCATTTCCCACTGTGTACTGTATATCTGACAATGTTTCTTTGCTATTCATAGGGTTTTGAATGGCTAGTTGTTTTGGGAGTGGTTTGCCAGGTGCTCCTCCATAGTCTGTCTCAGTCTGGAAGCTCAGCTGAAACCTGTCCACCCTGGGTGACTCTGCTGGTATCTGAGATACTGGTGGCATAGCTTTCAGCCTCATTGCAATACCCAAGCCCCCACAGTGTGGCAAACACAGATGTGTGGGGGCTTTTTACTAGACTGAGAGAAAAGAGAAGATACTGGAGAATTTTGACCAAATAAAAGGTGTGATATAGCAAACACTTTGATGAAATTATTCATTTTGCTGTGTAGAGAAGAGATTGACTCAAGGCATTTGGTGGAAGCTATGAGATCATTTTGGAGAAAATTTCAATCATCTAAGCACTTGAAGATGGTGGCTTAGACTACAGTAGTAATGTACATGGTGAGGAGAAATGTGGGGATTTTGGATACATTTAAATGTAGAGAAAATAGAATTTGATGAGATTGTATCTATGGTGTCTGATAAAGAGAAATGACATAAAAATACTTAAATTATTTTTGAGACAAGATACCTTGAACTAGTGGGTAATGATCTTCCTGCCTCACCCTCCTAAGTACTAGAAATATGGTGCTACATAACCACACCTGGTTGAAGATGTCAAATTTTTTGTCCTTGCACCTGGAAAGACTGATTTCCTCTCTACTAAGGCTTCAAATCCACACACACATACACTCACGCACACACATGCACACACAAATGGCTTCAGGTTTAGGTACAGGTTCAATATGTTAAACTTGAAAAGATTAGGGTTCAGTTTAGGTTGGGGTTTAAATTGTATGTGTAGAGAGCAGGGCTTCAAAATGAATCCAAACAGGAATATAAACTGGTTCCAGGTCAAGAATTAAAAAAAAAAAAAATTGAACCTGAATCAGAAACCAAAGCTCAGAGAAAAATTGGGCTTGAAATAGCTTTTAATGTTTTGTTTAGTTTTGTTTTGGTGTTTTCTTTTTTATATTTGAAAATTGGAATCAAAGCCAGGCACATTTTTACTTGCCTGTAATGCCAGCACCTGGGGAGACAGAGACAGGAGGATCACAAGTTCGATGAGCTCAGAGATAGCTTGTGTAACTTAGGAAGACCATGACTCCAGATAAAAAATTAAGAAGAGTTTAGTGGTAAAGCATTTGCAAAGTACACTCAAAGCTCTGGGTTCATCCCCTCAGTACTGAAAAAATTAAAAAAAATGAACAAGAAACAGTTTTAAAAGTTTTATTCATCTATATATAAGATTAAAATTTTAAACCTAAACCTGAACTGAGCGCTCTAAATTTTAACATATTGAACCTGCATCTGACCCTGAACCCAGTTTTTTATGGGTTGGAAGCACTGCTCTCTACTAATTATAAACACTTGACTAACCATAGCATATTTTCAGAACATCTTTTTAAAATTCAAAGTGGAAAATTTAATATTCCCTATTTCATGAATTGTTTGAAAGTGAAATTAAAAGTTACAAGTGCAGCACTTATATATTGAAGACTGAGTAGGTTTTAAATGATACCATTATTTAAACATGATTAATAACTAAACTAAATTTCAGAGTCAGCAACTGTAACCTAAAATATTGTTCTTTTCTACTCTCTTTCCAATTAATGCAAAATTAAACAATTATACTTTTGCTTCATTCTGTTTTACATTAATATATACGTTAATATATAAAGACATAGGGTTTTTTGGCTCAAATGACTTCATCTCACAATGACTGGAACTTTAACACTGAAAATTTTGTAACTATTTCATGGAGCAGCAATCAGTGCCAACACTGACATCTGTCTGGAGTGATGCCCTGTAGAGTAAAAATATTCAAGGAACATCACTGTGTAACAAAAGTACTGGTAATATTTAAGTTAATACAAGAATTACTGATTAAATCTTTGCATCCTGATAGATTTATGTAAAGGATTCTTCAAAGATTATTCTCCAGACGTAGAAAGTAAAATAAAAATTGTTATGCTTGCACACTGTGTTTCAATGGTGTTGAATATATGATGTGTTTCAGGTTGTTTCTGTTAACATTTAAATATATTGAAAATATTTTATCATTGGTATAGCATGAACTCCACAATTAAAGAATTTGTTTAAATACAACCTGCATACACAAGAGTATTGAATGGTGGAATGTTAGCACTCATATGATCTCACATTTAAGATTAGTTGTTGTTGTTGTTGTTGTTAGGTGCCGTTGAGTCGGTATCCGACTCATAGCGACCCTCATAGGGTTTTCTATGGCAGACTGTTTCGGGATTGCCTTGGGAGTGGATTGCCAGGCCCTTCTCCCATTTTTGCGGTGCTGGGAATCGAACTTGGGACCTCAGAGACTGCAGCACAGTGCTCTACCAACTGAGCTAAATCCCAGCCCTTAAGATTAGTTAGTGGAGATATAATGAGTAGTTTTCCACTTTACTGATGGGCAAATATAGAGTGCAACTAACTTTTTCAGCAGAGAACTGGGAATTGTAGGTCTGGATTTTGAATTCTAATCTATCCAAAAATGAATTGTAGATTATTTTATTTAAAAATCACTATCTCTTTGCAAATTACTTACCTTAAAAATTAAAATTGGTTGACCCAATGAAGTCTTTATTAATTAATTAGTTAATTAATTTACTTTTGGGATTGGGGGCCTGAACCCAGGGTTCACACATACTTTGAAAGCTTTCCATCTCTGAACTGTACCGCCAGCCTTCTCTTTTATTTTCATTTTTTTTTTTTATCATGACATAGGGTTTCACTAAGTTATACAGACTTCTTGTTGTCTTGAACTTGGGATCCTCCTGCCTCCACCCTCTGAGTTTCTGGAATTACAAGCATGTGCCATGACTACCTGGACTGAAATTTCTGAATTTAAAAAATACTGTTAAGTTGTTGTATAGTAGAAATAAGTATATGAGATCTATGAAAATTCCATTAATTGAGTCAGAGATACTTATTATCCACTTAGAATGTCATTCTTTAGCTAACAATTTTTAGTAAACCTCAGTGCATTCTACTGGTCTAGCAGATTTCATCTTACCCCCAAAGTTAAGTCATAATTAGTTAATCAAGGATTGGGAATAAATCAATAAGGAATTATGATTTTGTAAATGATGTTATAGGGAAACAATATATTTTTCAAAATCAAGACCATGTAGGGAAATATTATACAATATTAATGAAGACTTTGACTTTCAGGAGAATGTATGAATGGAGAAGTTTAAATGATATAAGATATACCCACCTAAGGCAACAAAATATAAATTCATGTCACAAAACTTTGAAGACATATCATTTCTGCCAAAACTATCAGCATTATACTTTAAAATTCCATCACAAAAAACCCAACTTTTATTGCAAAACCTGAGAATATACACTGCAGAAGTGTGCCATTTGAATTTCTGTATAAGCAGATGAAATTCAGGTTCACGATGGCCATGTTTTTCATAGAGATAGACCCCCAGAGCACAATTCCTTTTAGTTACCTGTCCTTGGACACAGCTAACACATTGGCAGTAGGTATCGTTTAGCATGAAAACTTTGACACTGCTGTTAGACATTCTTGGGTACCCAGTGGCTGAATTGGTGTGTAGGCTATATACATAGTTTAAATACTGCTCTTCACTTCTGGCAGTTTCTGACAAGCTTGGAATCCCAACAGGAAATAAAATGACTTTGACAACTATGTCATGGTCTGCAATGTATTTCACCTTCCTGCATTTTTACTCTTTCAATAAAGTATATTATCGAGAGGGATAGCAGGCTTATCAGGTCACAAATGTAACACAAATAAAAACTGAAAGTTCTGCTTTTCATATGAATGGTCGATGTGGAGCTTAGTTGAAATCATTCAGACTCTTGCATATGGTTTGTGCAATAGAGCCAATCTATTGTGATGTTTCAAAAATCTATTTGTCACATAGTTGAATGTGAGGAATAAGTGAATCTACCACTAAATTTCACAATAAATCTAATAAGATCATATGACAGAGATTCTTGCCATCTGCCTGCCCTCAACTATTTTCTTCAGAGAGATCATTATTGGACAGCTTAATGAAGTAATTCTCTTTTATGTTACAGTCTCTGAACAGATTCTCTTGACTGGTAGAGGTTGGGTAATTAGGAACTAGAAACCGCCAATCAGTCCCTTTCTCAGGGATTAAGAATTGGGAATAAGTGTAGTAAATCATTTTCTCTTGGGTGATTGGAGCAGTGATAAGGAAAATCAGGAATGGTGGACTGAATAAATTGTATTTTTCTCTTGGGAAAGAAAGAAATAGAAATCTTCCTTTTAAAACAGACACAAATAGAAAGAAGAAAGAAGCAGAGGGAGAGAGAAGTGTCAGTGGATGCCTATACCCAAAGTCAGTCATCCATATTTGAGATTTATTTGTTTTCTGAGAAATATCTCTTCTGTTTCTGTAACAATTGTCTTCTATTTTCTCCAAGATTATGCAAAATGTTGATGGAAACAAATAGTTCTCATGAACATTCTCTTTTAATAGAAATAAATTGTTTCTAGCCATGTTCCAATAGGCAAAAAGCATACCTTGAATGAGAATATCTTATGACAATGGAGAATATAATAACATGTTTACTTAAGTGTCAGATAATCAGAGTGGTAGGGTAGAAGGATATGGGCCAAAAATCTAGACCCTGACTTTTATTATATATACAATCTTGAGTTAATTATTCATACTTTCTGCATCTTTGGTTCTTATAGGCCAGATTTATTGTCCTGCGGTCACACAGGGCCTCCTGCATTGAGAAGACCTTATGGTTGGAGTTTAGCTTTCCAAATCTTTGGAATATCTTCGTAATTTTAACTTTTGATTTTGGTTTTTTTGCCAGGGGACTTGAGATCCCCTCTTCACGATTCTTGGTCTTATTAAAAGAATTTAAAAACAGATACAGAAAGGAACTTCAGGAAAGTTTATTGGAGTTGAAAAGTATGAGAGAACCCTAAAAGCCAGGGCAAGTAGGTTTAGGCTTTAGGACAGTGTCAAGCAAAGGAAGATGAAAGGAGAAAGGGAGAGAAGCAGTTATGCTTTCTAAGTTAGAAGTCAGAAGGCCTACCATTAAAATCTGAATAGAACTGTGTTTAGGGGAGGGGATTTTGGAGTTTATAAATCCATGTCTCATTAAGGGGGCATATTCCTCTCAGACGTATGATTTCCTTTCACATTTTTGGCTTTGCCTGGATTTCTTAGGTTATGAAACATGTTTTACTCTTTAACAGGGAGGTCTTGTCTTACCTTAAAGTTGGTCCTTCTCTTCTGGTCCAACATGGGAGGCACCTGTTGTCTTCATATGTAAAGAGTGTTACTGGCCACTAACCAGGCCGTTTTTATAGGTTGTTGTGCACCAACAATCATGCTATCTAAAGCATATTATCTACCAGGGTTGTACTGGTGAGAGATCAAGGCATTGGTCTTAGAGCAAGCTGACATATTGATATTTATGTCTCAAATGGTGCCTGGGAAGCAGATGGCTGCAAAGGGCCCCTTTTCACTCCCTTTCTTCTTGCCTAGCGTCATGCTCAGCTTGTGAGTGAAGTTCAGTAGAATCATGGCATAAGCATTGAGAGCTTGAAGCCCTGTTCATGTGGTCCTGTTTCCTGCTCACCTCATCCCCAGGATGGATATTGTGCATCCCCTTGTAGCTTTCTTCTACTAGGTCCACTGTTCAAAATCTCTCTCCTCCTGTATGTGCTTAAACCATAGGTACCTCCACCAAAGTCTGTGACTAGGTTGCTTCTGTACTACACCATCACTTGGCCCCTGGTGGCAGCCTGGGCATAGGTCAGATGCATGTTTCATAGACTGTCAGTAAAATAGCACTATAGCACTGCATTTTTGGCTGGTATTTCTTTGGGAGCCTCTTGCCTCTTCCCGATCCGAGGACATGTTTTGGTGCAGAAGTAGGGAAATTTAGAAATTATCCATCATCAATGCATTGAAGCAATGGACTACAGAGAATGAAATTTATTTCCCTAACATTTTCCTTTTTCTCTGGGTCTTAAAAATGACAAATAGCTCTAGCTCTGGGGTGGAAGAAGGTTTTCATACTAATTCAAAATTAGGATGTAACTTTCTTTAGTCTTGTCTAATGAATATGTTGGTAGGGTTTCTAAGAATTTATTTGCATGTGAGTTTTCCGACTCTGATGAAAATAAATTAAAAGGTGTAAGTGGACAGAATTATAGAAATAGCAAGGAAAATCCAGTTGCAGTGGCAGACACCTGTAATCACAATGACTTGGGAGGCAGAGGCAGGAGGATGGAAAGTTCCAGGCCAGAGACAGGCTGCATAACTTAGCAAGATCCTGACTCAACATAAGAGGGTAAAAAATGGACCAGGGGTACATTTCCCTGGTAGAGTGCTTGCAAAGTATGCATGAGGGCTTACTTTCAAACCCTAGTACTGAAAAAGAAAAAGAAAGAAAGAAAGAAAGAAAGAAAGAAAGAAAGAAAGAGAAAGGGAGAGAGAGAAAAGGAAATACTGAAGAAAAGGAAGTATGAACTTCATCTCCTCTGTCACCCTGCATACCTTCTAATGATGTGCTACAAATTACATTGCAGGACAGGAGCCATTTATTTTCTCCAGGGGCCAACAACCTCTAATTTTCCTCATTTTGCTATGTAGTAATTTTTCTTAAATAAAAAAGCAAGAATCACCATAAAATCCTGAAAATGGAGGCATTTGTAACTCATATTATGGAAGTCTTAAGGTGAATTAAAACTGTGAATGCATAGCATGTAGACAACGGTACTACATAGTAAGAGTTCCATATATAGGAGTTACTGTTACTACATGGAATTTTTAATGAAGTAGGCAGGTGAAAACCAATTGCATAATGTTTTACTTCTGTTCTAATAAACATATGGAAGTACTACCATAAACTGTCTGGCTCTTAATGTTCTACAGTAAATACATACATGGGGGTAATTTCATATAGTTGTAAATCATAGATGTTCAGTGAATTTATTTTGGACAATAGTTTTAAACCCTTGCTTTCAGTTCTGGTAACAGAAGAAGCAATATTGAATGACTTAATTTTTACCTCTTCTCACTGTCCCTGATCACTTGCTAAAAAAGGTTCTAATAAGCCATGAAATACCTAAAAGGCAGACAGGAAAGGAAATAAATAATATAATTACAAGGTTGACTTCTTATAAATTGCTAATCCACATAATATGTAAAATCTGTATGTATCTATACAAAGAGATAAATTTTTAAACATTGGGTACATGTAAAATTCTGGTCAATTTTTAAATAGGAGTCATTCAATTAGGTAGTCTTCAGTTAGCTAAATCTAACCAAGTGAAGTAAAGGTTGAATTTTTTGTTGTTGTTAAAGAGTACTTATATGTGTTAAAGAGATTCCATTAGTTTTTTTTATTGTTAAAGTTTGCCTAATATTGCAATTACAACCTTATTGTAATCATATACTTATCTCTCATAACTCTGTAAGATCTGTTATTAAGGGCATAAAAATTAAATCAATCAAATAAATTTAAAGTGAAGGAATTAATATTTTGATTTTTGGAACTGCAAGTTGAACCCAGGGCCTCATTCATGCTTTGCAAGTACTCTACCACTGAGCTACCCTCTCAGCCCACTGTTTTTACATTTTATGCTGCCTTTGGCCTGAAACCTGTCATCCTCCTCCATCTACCTCCTGAGTTTCTTGGACTATAAGCATGCACCATAGCTCCAGGTAGGAGTTAAAATTCTAATGTAGACATAGCCATAGCCAAAGTATATAAGGCAACTTAGTCTATATCAATGCACACATGATGGAAAGGTGTAGTAAGAAGCCATGGTTTAGGATGTTGTCCCTGTTAGGTGCCACAGGGTTTTCAATGACTGGTTGTTTCGAGATTTTTTCAGGAGTGGATTGCCATGTCTTTTTCCAGCTTTTGCAGTACTGGGGAACAACCCTGGGTCTTCAGAGAACACAGAGCAGGACTCTACCAATTAAGCTAAGCCGCAGCTCATAGTTGAGGATAGTGAATGCTTATCATTTTATAAATGAAAAACACCAAGATGGAAAGACAAATAATTAGTAGTTAATGGTTTTATAATAAATAATATAGCCAAGTCAAGAAAAACATGACTCACTACTATCTATTGGGCAGCTGTTTCTCAAATCAAATTAATATTTGCTATTGTTTAGAACTTGAAAGGGAAACCTACACTGAGGTGTATATAATTTATATTTTTCTCTATTAATTTTATCATCATTTTCAACAAGTCATAGTTTATATCAATCCAAAAGAGAAGGAAATTTAGAACATCATATAATGAGACCTTGAAAGAGGTTGTGGTTTATCTGTGGCTTAGTTAGGTATTAAAATCAATCCATTTCACTGTTAAATTAATATTTTACTTCTTTTTTGCAGTTTATACTTATGGTATTTTTATTCTGAAAGCTTTTAAGTTATAATTGTAATAAATTATTTCAGTAGTCTTTTTAGCATTAACTAGGAGTGGAAACATAGTAGATATTGGAAATCCCATCTGATGTCATCATTTTATATTCAACATTCTGATTAATATTCATTGGCTTTGTTTGAAATTGAAAGAGTATGATGTTTATCAACATATAATGGTGTTTGTTCATTACATTGATTTTTATTATGAGTTTTCACAAATTGAAATAATAACCACAAAAACAACCCAAATGGATTTCTGATTGTTCATTGTTTATATAGCATCTGTAGAAAATGTGTTGGCATGACATTCACAACTAACATGCTTTATTTAAAATTAAGGGGAAAATAGTACTAATTATAAACATTGTCTATAATGGAGCTTTGTAGTTTACATAATTACATTTTGTGAAGAAAGGAGGCGAGCTTGGTCTGACTTAATTTTCCATTAGAAAGGATCTGACTATCTTCTCCCATGGCACCAGCTGCATGGTTCTTTGCATGAGATCAGTGTGCTTCATTTCAATAGCCTGCAGAGAGAGTTTACTTTCTAAGAGCTGCCTCTTGCAACTGTGCCAGGGGAAGGATAATTTTGCTCTCTACAATAACATGCAGAAGGCTAGTTCTTTTCAGAAATTTTGCTTTACCAGCTATTTTCACACCAGTATTGCCATCAGAAATCTCAGTCTCAAATAACAAATTAAAAAAGGTAAAGAGACTCTTTACAAAGAGTATTCTCCAAATTAAATAAATGTATAAATAAATAATAATGTGTACAAATAATTTCCACTGTGGTTTTTAATCTACACTTTCAGTTTTTGTATGTGGAAAATTATATTAAAAGAGACAAAAGGAAGCACACTTAATATCAAAATGAAAATGACCTAAATCAACTACATTCAGATTTTCAACATTGTCAATCAAAAGACCTAAAATAATGTTCCAAAAACTGAAAGGATTTGTCTTTCTCCAAAAATAATATAAATCGGTATTTTGGAGATAGAACTTTAAAAAAAATTAATAGAAAAAAATATAATGAAAAGAAAATCACAATGTTTATACTGGTATCACAAAATTGATTTAAGAACCCTCTGGTGATTTTTCCATAAATGTATTTTTACCTGTTATTTAGGCAAATTTACTTGCATGTCTTAGGTAATATTCACCTGTGTACCTTCAGCTCCTAGTGTAGTATGGCATAAAACAACTCATTATGACTATGATAGTTTTATGCTGCTATACTTAGTGAAAATATTAGAGACATTGTTTTACTAGTATACTTATTGTTCTACCTTTGGCAGAGTAATCCTTAACTCAGATGCTTTTCTTTCCATATCTGTAAAGTGAGGAGAAGAGCCTCAAAACCCAACATCAGCATGCCACAGACAAACATTAATATCTAGTAAAAATGTTTGGTAATACCTCTTGATTAAATATTTGTATTAATGTAATATATATGAAAAGTCAATAATAGAAAATAAAGGCAAACAGAACATAAAAGATCTCTGAGATATATAACTCAGATTTGTTCTATGCATCACTTGATAAAGCAAAAAATGACAAGAATGAAAAAGTAAAATAACATCTGGAGCTGTAGAAGTCATTTAGTCTTTAGAAGAGAAGGATGTTACAAATACAAAGCCATTTAGAAACATAATGCTAATTCTTTTCTAGGGATTAGAAAAAGGAATTAACAAGGAAAAAATCTCACTATTCTTCTCTTTAATGAAAGTTTTTAATTACTTCATAATGTATCTTGTTTTAATGAACATTTAATTATTATTAAATGCTAACACATATGTTTTGATGAAGTTTTCCCATTGCTATAAATCATATTGTAATGTGTCTGAAAATATATTTGAACCAAAATCCCTCTGGGAATTTATTCGTATTTGTAAAGTTTATTGATTAGGTATAGGCTAAGAAAGCAAATTGTATTAAAAGATGACTTTTTATTTTAATATTACTTTTTTTGAAACAAATCTTGAAGACTAGAGAAAGTTTAGATTGTCACTGAATTATACTGGAATATAAACTCTTCACTGATTCATATCCTTAAAATTAAGGAAGACTAATTTAGTTCTGGATGGTTAATAATGAGAGAAATGCTGAAAGGTAACACTAATCACTTCATTTACATTATTCACAGCTAAGAAATAAATATTATAGTACAAATATCATGCCCAGAATCAAATAGAATTTAAGAGATTAATACAGAAACAGTTTACATAATGTTAAATAGTTAATGTAATCTACTTAATGTAAATCTATCTATTGAGTTCACATAGGTGGCAGATTTTCTAAAAAATTTCAACACTTGAAAGATGAGTAAACCACAAACTAGAATCCACATTCTAATAGAAACAAAACAAAACAAAACAAAATATTACCAAAACAAAACAAAACAAAATGAAATATTAAAAAAAGTAAAGAGACTCTTTACAAAGAGTATTCTCCAAATTAAATGAATGTATAAATAAATAATAACGTGTACAAATAATTTCCACTGTGGTTTTTAATCTACACTTTTATTTTTTGTAGGTGCCATGGCTCACACATAATCCCAGTAACTCAGGAAGTTGAGACAGGAGGATTGCGAGTTTGAGGCCAGTGGTAGCCTGCACAATTTAGAAAGACCCTATCTCAATTTTTTTTTTAATTAAGATGGGGCATGTGGTGTAGCTCAGTAGTGGCATTTGCATTGTATGTGTGAAGCTCTAGTCTTAATCCCCTAGGACTAGTAGAGAAAAGAAAGAGAGAGAAGAAAAACATTAATTATAAGCATATAGTTTCAATGTTATGGAATAAAGTATATATCTATGCTATTGTTTCTACTCAATAGCATTCCAATTCTTTTACAAAATGAGCTATGTTAGCAGCTACATTTGTGATTTATTTGAGCTTTGTCAACTTCTTTCACTTTTACAATATCTGGATTCAGTGATTTGGCCAGAATCTAAACAAAGATGGTAACATAGTTTATAACCTCAGCCCACTGAATTCACACCCTATTGATTAATTCAAAATTAGGCCTTTGATCCATGTTAAGGCACTGATATTCTGTACTATGAATGGACTGATGGATGTCAGCTATAGGGCAATTTACTATACATGGCTATGTTTTGAGCTGTGTAGAAAAACTTAGCAGGGATCCTGTTGAGATAATTTATATAGAGGCATAGATTTGGCCCTGCCTTTCCCATAGTTTTAACACTTGAAACAACAATTATTTTTTCTCAAACCATGTTGAATTACTCTTCTTGACATTAATCACCAACGTGGTCAGTCATCCAATGTTTTTTAATGTATGCCTGAATTCCACATATAATTAAAACCTATATTACACAATAAAAATTACAAACATATCATATCATTCAGTTTCTTCATTTGTTCAGGAGATTTAAGGAAAGCTCTCAAAAGACAGAAATGTTAAAAAATGTAGCTATAATAAATTCATAATTTCTTTGGGGATACCTATTCTTTTTAAATTATTTTCCATAGGAGAGTTAAATTAGATAATAGAAATTCTAAAGTGAGTACTTTTACTTGGTATAGTCCTGTGATTATTAAGTTAATAGATTTAGAATGAATGAAAACATATTTATGAAGGAAATTTCTTATGCAAATTTCTATTACAAATTTCCATGATAAGGCATGCTGAGAATAGCCCCAATCCTTTCTGAACGAAGATTTGAAGGTCTTCTGTATACAGAAAGAGCACAAAGGCCACTATAAAACACTACAGGGACCAAACTTCCAAAGTATATCTGTGGTCAGACAGGGACTCCAAGTCTCTGTTTGAGGTTCTTGGTTTTGTTGATAAAGGAATTTATAAGCAGACACAGAAAGGAACTTAAAAGATAGTTTAAGTGAGGGAAAACTGTCCTAAGCAACAAGATAAGTGACTTGGGATTTAGGCTGTTGATGAGAAAAGGAGTTGGAAAGGGAAAGCAAGCAAGAAAATTCCTGAGTTAGAAGTCAGAAATCAGACAGGTCTGTACCTGTAAAAATCACAGAGGCTTGGACTCTTGAGTCTTGTAAGTCCATATCTCAGTAAAGGGACAATTATTCCTCTCATTTCCTTACCTTGTCTTCAGGTGTGTCATATTCCTTCCACTTTATTGGCTTAGGCTGGCCTTTTTAGGCAATAAAACGGGTTGCCCTCATCTTGCCTGAAAGGAGGTCCTCCAGGCTAGCTCCAACATGAGGTAACTATGGTCTTCATATGTAGTGTGTTACTGGCTACTGATCAGGACATTTGTAAAATCATGCTGTTTGTAATGGATATTGTCTACCAGGGCAGTACTGAAAACAGGTCAAGCCTTTTTTTTTTTTTTTTCAGAGCAAACTGAAATGTTGATGTTCATGTCTCCAAGAGTAACTGGGAAACAGATGGCTGCAGAGGACCCTTTTAGTTCTTTTCTTCTTGCCTAAAATCCCCTATCATATCACTAGCAAGTTCTACATCAAAAAGACAATTCAGAGAAAATCAAGGAACTCTGTACCGTCACATAGATTTAGGCTTGACACAGGAATAATTAGACTTGACCTAAATAATTACTTGCCTGCACCTGTAGCCCTGTGGTATCCGATCCCGTCAGATCTCGGAAGCTAAGCAGGGTCAGGCCTGGTTAGTACCTGGATGGGAGACTGCCTGGGAACACCAGAAGCTGTAGGCTTGGGAGAAGGACCTGGCAACCCCCTCCCAAAAATCAGTCTGCCATTGAAAACCCTGTGAACAGCAGAGAAGCACTGACAATAGTGTTTCCCCTGTTGTACAGAGGGTCGCTATGAGTCGGATACCGACTCGACGGCACCTAACAACAACAACAACAACAAATAATTACTTAACAACCTAACATAGATGATTCATAAGTATTTGCCAGGTTTTCACTTTGACAAAATTAATAAATGATTGGTAAATTTGTTTTTAATGTAAACAATATAGAATTCCTCTCAAAATCCTTACTTTGTGGAATCTAAATTTTGTTTCTCAAACTTACTTTAGCATTTAAAAAATCTATGGTGAAAATTAATTTAGAAATTAGAATGCTTTTGAAGATTACCACCTCAACTTGTTCTGCTTGGCATTTTTAATTCCATGACTACCTCAGATTAAAATTGACCTTGCATGCTTCTAAATATATCTGAACAATTTTAGGTTTATAAAGACTAAGATTGATATAGTTATACACTGGACTTTATAAAAAAGTATAAATTTATTTTTGAATTATCTATATAAGCCTTCCTCGAGAAAACAATAGCATACTAAATTTACCAAATGAGTATCTATCTTATGCAATTGTAAATGATTAATAGGAGTACCCCTGCAATGTATACTGTCTGAGCTCCAGTATCCTTTAGTGTAAATGGAAAGAAAATAGAATAAGATTATGTATGAAT
>VMDO01008483.1:0-37627 GCA_007922755.1 Pedetes capensis
TTCAGTAAAAGAAAACATTTGAAAATTTAGTGAAAGTCCTAAAAGTTATTCTTGTTTAGATGGGCTTTGGCTCTGTCAGCACACTTTGTAATATTTACACTGTACACTATTGTATGGCCTTGATAAGTGAAAAGAGGTAACCCAAGACTGTGAATTTGAAATTGAAAGGATCTAGGCTGTTTAACTTTCAATATTTGCTGTACTATCATTTATATAGTGCCTTAATATTTCCATAGGGCTTTGGTCTGCATTATCTCATTTCATTTCTATACTTTCATTGGTAAAATGGTGTATAAATTATAATTCCTCATAAACAAATTTGGTTTAAAGTCAGGAACAAATTTGGTTTATAATTTGGTTTGAACAAATTTGGTTTAAAACCAAAACAAATTTGGTTTAAAGTCAGGAACGGTATGCATCAGGGCTGTCTACTTTCACCATATCTCTTCAATCTCTATGCTGAGCAAATAATCCAAGAAATTGGACTTTACAAGAAGAATGTGGCATCAGGATTGGAGGAAAAATCACTAACAACCTGTGTTTTGCAGATGACACAACTTTGCTTGCTGAAAGTGAAGAGGATTTGACACATTTACTGATGAAGATCAAAGAACACAGCCTTTATTCATTATAGGATGTGCTTCAACTTCAAGATAACAAAAATCCTCACCACAGCGTCAGTACACAAATTCATGAAAAATGGAGAAAAGTTTGAGTTTGTCCAAGATTTTGCTTTACTTCGTTCAACAATCAACACCCATGGAAGCAACAGTTAAGAAATCAAAAGACTCATTGCACTGGGAAAAGCTGTTGCAAAAGACCTCTTTAAAGTGTTCAGATGTAAAAATGCCATGTTGAAGATGAAGGTGCACCTGACTCATGCCATGGTATTTTCAGTCACATCATATGCTTACGATAGCTGGGCAGTGAATAAGGGAGATAGGAGAAGAATTGATGCTTTTGAATTATGTTGTTGGAGAGGAATACTGACTATACCACAGACTGCCAAAAGAACCAACAGATCCATTCCAGAAGAAGTGCCACCAGAGTGCTCCTCGGAAGCAAGGATGGCTAGACTGCACCTGACGTATTTTAGACATGTGGTCAGAAGAGACCAATCCCTGGAGAAGGACATCATGTTTTGGAGAGTGGCATGACAAACAAAAATAAAAAGACCCTTACGTAGATGAATTGACACAGTGACTGCAACAATGGACTTAATCATAAAAATGATTGTGTGCGTGGGACGGTGTTGGGTAGTGTTTCATTCTGTTGCACACAGGGTCACTGAGTCGGCCCCAACTGGAGAGTACCTAATAACAACACTAATGTACACATTAAGACAAATGAAATATTCTTAGCTTGTGGCTGGCAGAGCTTGTTGTTAGTTGTTAGGTCGAGTTGGTATCCAACTCATAGCGACCCCACGTACAACAGGCGAAACACTATTGTGAGTGCTTCTCTGCTGTTCATAGGGTTTTCAATGGCAGGTGGCAGGATTTAGCTACCTTTTATTCTGCAATGGGAATAATAGAAATAGTGTGTATCACATAGTAGACACTCAACATAATTCTAAACGAAAGAAAACATGGGAGAATAAATCAATGGTAAATATGTACTAGCTAGTGTGAACAATGTAGATTCCTTGTCCTTCAACATCTCTCTACTTTACGCTTCCCCATAAGGAGTGGTTCAATCTCTCTATATTGCACTAGAAGTGTCTATGAATGAGTGAAATATTGTTGTTGTTGTTGTTAGGTGCCGTCGAGTTGGTATCTGACTCATAGCGACCCTCATAGGGTTTTTAATGGCTGACTCTTTCGGGATTGCTGTGGGAGTGGATTGCCAGGCCTTTCTCCCATTTTTGCGGTGCTGGGAATTGAACTCAGGACCTCAGAGACTGCAGCGCAGCGCTCTACCAACTGAGCTAAATCCCCTAAAAGATAAAATTTCCTAAAGGAATTTTTATCTCATTACACACAGGGGGACAACTTTGGACTTAAGTCTTAAATTCCAAGTGAATTTCCTGGACCAAACTATTATAGTCTAAAATAATGCTGAAAGCTTTTAAAATGTAAATTATGTGACGTGGGCACCTAAAGACTAAGGAGCAAGTTAACACAGAAAAGCTAATGTTTATTTGTGCTGTGTGCCATCAAGTCGTGTCCAACTCATAGCGACCCTCATAGGGTTTTCAATGGCAGATTGTTTCGGGATTGCCTTGGGAGTGGGTTGCCATGTCCTTCTCCCATTTTTGTGGTGCTGGGAATCAAACTGGGGACCTCAGAGACTGCAGAGTGGCGCTCTACCAACTGAGCTAAAATTATTTCATTATGGTTGTCTTAGAAAATTTCATAAGTGTTCAAAAGTCATGTTTACACGTATACTACAATGCAAATGGTTACATCTGTTTTGGAGTGGAGTTCTGAATTAATTTTACCTTTTTATTATGTATGGCTCATTACATTGCTTGTTTATAAAAATATGATTCTAGATAAGTACAAATTCAAAAGTTTTATTGTTTTAGAAACTACTATAACACATCACTAAATGAAAGGCATATTGAAAAATCATTGCTATATTTTTCATTGTCCTTCTCATCAACAACCTAGTAAAACTTTATGGCACCTTGAATTTTATTAGACTAAAAAATTTTAAAGAACTGTTATTGCTTTATTTTCAACTCATTTACTCTGGTAACAGAAGCCATATATTAGCTCAGCCCTGAGATTTTTGTTTTGTTTTGTTTTAAAAATTTACTCCTGCCTGCATTATAGAATTCAGTTAATCTATGAAGATATTATTATTAAAGGTATAAATGAAGCACGTACAAACACATATTGTGCAGCAACCTGTTTCTTCCCTGTGCTGTATTCTGTCAAAAGCAAAATGGTAGATGTCCACTGATTTCCCCTAGAAGTTACCATATGCCTATAGTTAAATTCCTAGTGTTATTCAACATTCAATAAGAATGTATATCACAAACCTTGTACTGACTTAATCTGGCTTCCATTATTGTCTTTTTGACACTACAAGTAAACACTACAAACCAGAACTCCTTTGTTTTTGATTTTAAAAGCAGATTTACCAGCACACTGTAAGTCAGGGAGCTCTTGGTGAAATCTGTTTCTGAAATTGATTTTGTAGTAATGTTAGCAGCCAGTGTTTACTGATTTTGTATGTTTCAGCACTATGCTAAGCATGTTACATATATTTGTTCAATTATTTCTCAAAAGTCCATGACAATTTGGGCACAAAGTCACATGGCTGGTAAATGGTACAACTTAGACTTGAGCCAAAGTGTGACCTCAGAGACAGTACTCAGTACTGTAATTATTTATTTGTGAGAGGCAAAGCAACTTTCTGTCCTTTTCTGTGCCTAGTGTAGTATTATGATACTCAATAGTTGGGGATTAAGATTTATTTGCAGATTAATTAACACCACCTAGACCTTTGTTGTTGTTGTTAGGTGCCGTCGAGTGGTGTCCTACTCATAACAACCCGTATAGGGTTTTCAATGGCTGATTATTTCAGGAATGCCTCAGGAGTGGATTTCCATGTCCTTCTTCCATTTTTGCCATACTGGGAATCAAACATGGGACCTCAGAGACTGCAGAGCAGTGCTCTACCAACTGAGCTAAATCCCAGCCCCCCACAAAGACCTTTAGTCATGGTATATTATTGGCTTCATCTTTGAAGTGCCAGTAGACAAGGGATAGAGTGTGTCTGCATTTTTCTTTTCTCTAAACATGGCACTCTCTATCAATCAGCCATCAAAGAGGCTAATCTAAGTATGACTATTATCCATGGCAACCTCATGCCAGATGTAGGGGAGTCATTGCACTTCTTCTGCCCACTAGGTCTGAGTTTTACCTTTTCATGGGCATTCACATAACTCCACTGTCTAAAACTGTGCCCAGGACAGAGTAGGTGCTCAATATCTGTAGATTAAAATTTTTTTGTCTTCTTTTCCTTCTTGCCAATTTTCATGAACATAGTCAAATATCTATCAAATGTAATGCCTCCAGTATGAGCTTGCTGACAGATGGGAGAGCATTTTATCCTGTCTCCTACACCATATCTAAGGTTCCAGACCCAATATTCATGGAGAATCCTTCAAAGTCCAGTTACAGAAAGAGAAATCATTCATTTCTCCTAAGCACAAAGAGAGTTAACATGTAATAAGTAACATTGCAGAAGGGATAAGTTTGCTTTTTGGGTCCACTTGTACAAGGGCAATAGTTCCATGCATGATAACTCTACTCTGAGGAGCTAACTATTCCTAGGAGCCCTACCTCCTAATACCATGTCATTGAGGGTTAAGAGTTCAAAACATGAATGGTGTGTGGGTAAAGGGGGCAGAAACTCAGTATGCAGCATTAGTTTATGATTACTTGATTATGGAGCTTTTGTGGGACTATCCTCTCCCTTTAAATTTCGTACCTATGATGAGTACCTTATGCATGTCACTCTAATCTTGGTCCTCAGAGATGTAGAAAGAAACTGCCTTCCTCCTGAGATGAATTTCCTTTGCTTCTGCCTAGGGTGCCTTGGGACTAGCACTGTGGAGCTCTTGATAGATTGGGCTTTATCTTGATTACAAAAGTATCCTGAGCTGTAGCCACAGGAAAGCCTAACTTTGTAATTCCTACTTGCTCCTATAGTGAGACCCTACATCCACAGGACTTTTTATGCCCTTTCTCTTCGTCGTGTGCAGACAAGCTACATTTAATAGTGCAGAGTCTTTTTCTTTCCTCTCTTCCAGGTTATATCTGGGAAGTTATTGACTACTTCATTAACCTTTTTTTTCCTCTATATTTACTAATTTAATGAAAACTTATTTTTTTTCAGTCCTGGGGATGAAAAGGGTTTGTTTGACATAATGATCTATTAATGGTAGTAGAAATCCTGAGTCATATTAATCCAAGTTATTTTCTCTAGATATCTGGTTTATTTTAGTTCTCCAAATAATCATATAACTCTATCATTCTTTTGCTATACAAACAGATAACAGATCAAACTATTTTATTTATTAAGAAAACATGTTGAGCCAGGCAGTATGGTACACTCTTGCTATCCCAGAAACTCTGGAAGTGGAGGCAGGGGGATCACCAGTTCGAGGGCAGAGGCAGTATGTGTAATGTAGCAATACCTTGTCTCAATATATAAAAAAATAAAATAAAAAAGCTAGGAGGCCAAACACAATGGTACATGCCTATAATACCAGTAACTTGGGCGGCTAAGAGAAGAAGATTGCAAGTTCAATCAGGCCAGAAGCAGCCTGCATAACATAGTGAGACCCTATCTCAAGATAAAACTCTAGAAATGGGCTGGGTTGCAGCTCAATGGTGGAGTGCTAGAGTGCTTGCAAAGTGTGTAGGAGGCACTAGTATCAGCCTCCCAGTACTGTAAAGAAAAACTTTTAAAAAAGAAAGTGAAAAGAAAAGAAAATATTTTGCCCCCAGAAAAATGTTTGAAGGTTATTTAGTAGAATCTTTGAGTTTAAAATATCAGACAGTTCAAAATCCGTATCATCTATTATTGTCTAATATTTTCTTATGAAAAAGATCTTACTTTTGTAATGTCTTTATTCTTTACATAAAGAACTCTTAGACCTTATCTATCACATTCTGTTTTTACTAGAGAGAAAAAAGCCCTTTAATGGTCCTTAAATCTTTCTGGGATCAAAGATTACTTTGAGAATCCAAGAAATTTCTTCAAAGAAATATTTGCCCATGCTTAAATATTTGCATATATAAATTCAATACCTTTCTTATGCCCCAGGTTTACATAAAGGTAATATACATGTACAATCATTTGAGCATTATTTGTTGCTCAGTGAATAATTCAAGGCTTTTTTGATATTATCAATATCAGATATATTCTTATTTTTTTTTGCACCAAATAGGCCATAGCCTGGAGTGTTCCATTTTTTTCTGTGGATCATGTGAGTAAAACTATGATAAGAGCAGACAGAATGGTGCAATAGAATAAGAACTGTGTAAGAAAATTGTAAAAGAACTTCGTGATAAGCAATAAATAAGAATTACGAGCAAAGAAGGGGAGTAACCATACTTTGGAGATGTGCTTTACAAGAGATTCAGGTTCTGGGCCTACTAAAGCAGTCTTAGTAAATACCAAATAATGACAGGACCTGACCTATTGATTGAAATCCACTGTCCAGCAACTAAGATGTGCAGTACACAGGTTAGAAAATTCCTCAAAGGAGAATCAGAGTATATGCACTGATCAATATGTCTGGAGGAATGGGAGGTGAAAGCTGATTGTGAAAGCTAAAAATAAAAACAAAAACACAGCAAAGTGACTCAAAGTGCTCGATAGAAACCTGATCCAGTGAGAAGGAGCAAGAATCTTTTCTTTTGATTAAAACCAATTATTTTTAGGTTAGAACTAACTCATGCTTGCAAAACAGGGACCCCAAACTATATATAACAGAGAAGCCTCCATCCCTACAACTTAATTATTATCCCCTCAGTATCTTCAGGGCACACAGGGAGTTGTGAGTGCTCCTTGTACCATATAGGAAACTAAACCATCATGATGGATGTGTTGAGGTTGGAGAGAGTCGTTCAACCTGAAACATAATCAATATTAATGATTTCAGTTTGGTTTTACATTGCCCTCTGAACACCACATGGATCATTTTATGAATTCATAAAAGAATAGGTAACTCTATTCCCTGGAGGTTCAAATATGGTTGGTGTAACAACTACTTTCAGGCTAAAAGAGTAATATAATTTGAAGTTCACTACTCCCTCCTCAGCCACACAAAATTTTGTTTGATTTATCTCAGAACAGAGCTTTCTTAATGCTTGCAGAATGTGCAATGGTAGTTAAATATAGTATCTCATCTGTTTTAGTCTCAGGATTTCATAGAATGTTAGAAGGTTTCTTTTTTTATTTTTTATACTGAAGGGTTAAACCCATACTTTGCAAGTGCTCTATCACTGGGCTGCATATCTAGCACACTTTTTTATTTTTTATCTTGAGACAGGGACTCACTAATTTATGCTGGTTGCCATTGGCCTCGAATCTGTGATCCTCCTGTCTCCACCTCCCAAGGCACTGGGATTACAGGTGTGAGCCCCTGCACCAGGCCTGGAATAGTCAAGTTTAAATTGTAATCAGTTTCCACTATTTTTGTTGTTTTCCTATAGTATGTTAATTTTCAGTCACAGATTAGTAATTCTATTAGCAATGATTTTCCCTCACTCACCTCTCTGCCTCCTACCACCATCCAGCATTGTATCAGACAATTCAAAAGAAAAGGGGGAAATGACTCAAAACAGAAACAAATCTCCTAACAGTTATAATAATGTGCAAAATAAATCATTTCATAAACTTCAGAGCTTTATATAGTTAATCCAAGTATGAAAATGTTTTTTAAAGTGAAAACTGCATCAATTTATAAGATGTTAAGATTTTAATCCCATTAGATTAAAATGGAAAGTCAAATGAATATATATGCATATGTAATATACATATATACATATACATACCTAGGTACATATGTATATATACATATATATACATACATATGTGCATATATATGGATTTATATATGTATATGTCATGTATATGTACATATATGTATGTATCTCCCTACACTGAAAACAAAAAATTCATTTATTTGAGTAACATCTGCTATGTCACTACTATTTATTTAACTTTTTGGACAAATAAAAGATCTTTCTCACTGAAAATTTCTAATACCTCCAGAAATGCCATCTTCTGCAAAACTCATCATGTATCTGTGTTTTTAACAGGTATAAGGTAAATATTGTTGGTATATCAACTTAGTAGAAATCATTTAACTAAGGTCTGAAGAAAAGAAGACTTCAATGAATTGTCCCAAATCGATATGATTTAGTCAATTATTGTTTAAATGAGTTTCATTATTATTTAGGGGTGGTGAGGCCAACAGGTCAGGAGACAATTGTGATTGAAAAGATAGTTCGTGTTACTCTTAGATACCATGAGAGGAAGAATATTTCCAGTCATGGATGGTAGTGGGAGTCATAGTAGAAATTATCAGGGTTAGTCATGAAGCAGAAGTGGGGAAGAAAACAATGAGCACAAGGCTTATCATGCTTTCCATGGGAAGAAAGAAGCAAAGGAAGATAAGTAGGTCTAAGACTGGCTCCTCTGAAAATTTTCAACCTGATCTGGATCATGAGCACTTTCCATAATTGCCGGGTACCTTACCCTACAGTGATCCAGACAGGTATGCAATGCCTCACAGTGAGAGAGCCCAATAGTGTATATGTTACAAGTATGGACTTAACTGGCTGTTCAAAAAGAGGAACTAACCAGCTACTATCTACAACATCAAAACTGGATCATCCAGGTGATTTGGTGCATGCTGCAATCCCAGTTACTTGGGAGGCTGGGACAGAAAGATTGCAAGTTTTAGGCCACAGGCGACTGTGAAATTTAGGGAGACAATGTTTCAAAATAAAAACAAAAGTAATAAAAGATGGTTAAGAGTCTAGCTCAGTGGTGGTAGAGCACATGTCTAGCCTATGCAAGGTCTGGATTCAAGTGCTCAGTACTGGAAAAGAAAAAAAATGAATCAAGACAGCGTATTTTAAAACTATTAGAATTGACTTCTAGATATTTTATATGAATTTTAACTCATTATTTGAGATACTTGTTGTTGTTGTTAGGTGCCATCGAGTCGGTATCCGACTCATAGCGACCCTCTGTACAACAGGGGAAACACTATTGCCAGTGCTTCTCTGCTGTTCATGGGGTTTTCAATGGCAGATTGATTTTTGGGAGGGGGTTTCCAGGTCCTCCTCCCAAGCCTATAGCTTCTGGTGTTCCCAGGCGGTCTCCCATCCAGGTACTAACCAGGCCCGACCCTGCTTAGCTTCCGAGATCTGACGGGATCAGATGCCACAGGGCTACAGCTGCAGGCGCATTTGAGATACTTAAGTGGACTAAATAGTAAAAGAGGTATTTAGAATATAGACCTCAAGTTCCCAGAAAGAGTTTAGAAAATATTTTTCATACAAGAGTAAATAGAAGGAATGGAAGTGAAAATAAGTGGTCTTTATAGGGTGGCTTATAACTAAGTTTCCTATTTATATGGCATTAACAAAGAAAATAGATGTGGAAAGTTGAGGATCTCTAATAGTGTCTTGGTGGTATGTATCTTAAAAGTATTTATATATATAAATTGTGTCTGTGTGTGTGTGTGTGTGTGTGTGTGTGTGTGTGCATGTGTGTGGGTAATACTTTGGCATCTTTTGAAGCTCAAAGTGGCAGTCCAGCAGTTATGTCATTGGAGGGTATGAATTTACAGTTTAGTAGAGTGTAGGCAGAGATGAATGGTATTGTGCTATAGGGGCTTGCATATTGCTGTGATGCTTGAAAGCTATGCCACCAGTATTTCAGACACCAGCAGGGCCACCAATGGTGAACAGGTTTCAATTGACCTTTCAGATTAAGGCTAGGGAGAAGTACCTGGCAGCCCATTCCTGAAAAAAACAGCCATTGATAGCTCTAGGAATAGGAGAGAAACACTGTCATATATAGTGCCAGAAAATGAGGCCCCCAGGCTGGAAGTCATTCAAGAAACAACTGGAGATAGTTGCCTCTTCAAAGTAGAGTTGACCTTAATGATAGGAATGGAGTAAAGCCCCTGAAACCTCCATTTGCTGAAGAGGAATGAGTCAAAATGAGAAGAAAGTCAGAGGCTGCAACATTAGGCTCAAGCATAAAAGGATCATGTGTATGGCACAGTGTTGGGTAATGGTTTGCTCTGTTGAGCACAGGGTCACTATGAGTCGCATCTGACTCAATGGCATCCAACGACGATGACAAAGGAGTAAGGGTGGTTTTGTTGATCATGGTTGGAGACGTAAGGTAGGAGGTCATGGTGGAAAACTGAAGAGTATAATAGGAGTAGGTATTGAGGATCGAACAGTCTTTTTCCTAAAGGTTTGAGAGGTTTACTGATACAAAGAAATTGCCTCCTGGGGAAATCAATAGTTGCCACTCATTTTTAGAATGACAGAGATTTTCCTACCCTCTACCAGATTTCACTTTAGATATGTAAGTATAGAAGTGTATATTTTGGCAAAGACAACCCATTATATCTGGTTTATAATTTAAGCAGCAGGAAAGTTCAGAAAACAAAATTGTTGTTGTTAGGTGCTATAGAGTGGGGTCAATAACAGAGTCCCTAATATTGACGGAAGAAAAGTGATAGATGTCTGACCTCTACTTGTCAGCATTTTAGGAGAGACAGCATGCTGGGTATTGCTGGGACAGGGGTTTTAGTGACTCGTTTGAAATCCCAAGGACAAGGTATTATCTATGGTGGTAAAGTCCTGGGTAAGGGCAGTGTCATACAGGATTTGGGACTAGGGTATGCTTTCCACTTGGATATCCACTGGAGTTAATGTGGTTTTTCATATACCAGCACGACCACCCTTGGGGAACAGCTTTCAGCTGAGCTTCCAGACTAAGACAGACTAGGGAGAAGGACTCTACAGCCCACTCCAGAAACAATTAGCCATTGAAAACCCTATGAAGAGCAGAGGAGCACTATCAAATATAGTGCCAGAAAATGAATCCCCCAGGCTGGAAGGCATTCAAGAAATGATGTGGAGAGAGTTGCTTCCTCAAAGTAGAATAGAGCTTAATGATGGGAATGGAGTAAAGCCCCTGGGACCTCGTTTTGCTGATGTAGCACTACCCAAAATGAGAAGAAATAACAGTGGCTGCAACATTGGTCTAAAACAATAAAAGATCATGTATATGCACAGTGCTGGGTAGTGTTACCTTCTGTTGTACATAGGGTTGTTATGAATTGGATCCAACTCAAACTGAACAGTCTCCTCCCCCATATGCTCCCACCAGCAAGATGATCTGCTTTGCCATGGGCCCAGAATGAACAGAGCCAGGGAGTTTGGACTGAACTGTCTAAACTATGAGCTGAAATAAATTTTTCCTCCTTGAAGTTGTTCTCTCAGGTATTTTGGCAACAGCTATGCAAAAGCAACTCTTACAGGTGGCCAGTCTGGTCTTGAACTCCTGGGCTCAAGAGATCCTCCTGTGTAGAGAACAGGGATCCCAGAAGTTAAAGATGTGCAAGCAGAAAGGAAAAGGTGGTCCTACAGATATAGCATGAGGCGAATGGGATACAGTTGCACAGAACTACACACACACACACACACACACACGCACGCACACACACACACAAATGAGTACATTTAAAATTTGTGAAATGTAAATAAAGTCAATGGATTATACCATATCAATTAGCTGCTTTGGATACTATAGTTATGTAAGACAATACCAAGCTAAATAAATGCCACTTATAAACTCCAAATATAGACCAGTGCATCAAGAAATGTAAATTATGCTAATTGGTTAAATTTACCATGTTAATATGCTGCTGTTGTTGTTAGGTGCCCTAGAGTTGGTAGCTGACTCATAGCAACCCTACATACAACAGGGGAAACAGTATTGTCTGATTCTCTGCAGTTCATAGGGTTTTCAATGGCGGATTGATTTTTGGGAATGGGTTGCTGGATCCTTCTCCCAAGCCCACAACACCTAGTATTCCTAGGCTGTCTAGCATCCAAGTACTAACCAGGCTTAGCTTCCAAGATCTGCTGGGATTGGATGCCGCAGGGTTATGGCTACAGACAATATTAATATAGTTTTCATATATTGCATAATTATTATTAAGTTAAAAATTGTGATATAACTAAATTGGAAGTATGTATTAATGGGGGGATAGTTTAATAAAGCTAGTCCCTTAACATTATGAGGGTCTCTATGAGTCGGACCCTACTTGACAGCACCTAACAATAATAACCACTATGAGATTCTACTTCAAGAAATAGCATTTAAAATTGATATATGAAGAAATAATGCTGTAATAATATAACTTTAAAAGGTACAACCAAAATTAAAGAGAAATATTTAATATTTCTTAATATTAATTAATAAAAAGAAATATTAATATATAAGCACTGATTGTATGATTGGTCCAGGAAACTGATTTTTTATAATAATTCTGATTGTTTGGACTGTGAATGTGTAATACTCTGACAAAAAATTAATAAAATTTAGTATTTAATATATTAAAGAAAATTTAGAACCATAGATTTTATAATGTTATTTTAAAGAATAATAAAGTTATATTCTGCCAAAATAGAGTTGGACAAAAGGTAAATAAAATGTAATTTTCAGTTCTTCTAATGATTTTATACCTATAACATGTTCATTGTTATCCAGCTATTATTTGGAGTCATCTGAAATTATATTAGAGGTTCTACATTTCCTCTAAGCAATATACTTTAAAATGACAGACTGCTTTTCAAGTGTATAAGCCAACATGCAGGATCATGTAACAACATTCTCTTATTTTGTTACTTCAGCATTGGAACTTTTAGTCAGCACATATTTGTTCAATTGAACTGGAAAACAAAACATAGGAAAGATTCAGAAAATTAATGGGAGCTGTTTTCATTTCATAAAGAGCCATGTGATCAGGTGCATTCAATTTCCCCTACATGAGTGAAAGAAGACATATAAAGAATAAGAAAATGAAAATTAAGGATGTGTATGTTGATGCATTTTTATATAGTACTTTTTTATTATTAAGGAACTAAAACCAACACTTTCCAAGCTGCAGGTAAATCACAGTGGCTAGAAATTGACAAAGCTGATGCATATCGTCCTAAAAAAATTATAAAAACTAGTACATTTTAAAGACAAATTTTAGTTTCTGGTCACAACTTTGCCTGTTACTCTTTGCCATTTGGGATGACAAGTCTGAATTTTTAAAAGACAAATAATAACATGATATTGAGAAGAAAAGGGAAAGTGTTATAAAAATGTTCTTATAGGACTATATTTGCAATCATAATAACTGTATCTGCTACTCTTAGATACCTATAGCCATATAATAATTGGTTTGGGCCTTCAGTGTATTTACTGTCCTGTTCATGAAATTGGACTGAAACATCTTTATTCATAAAATGATTAAACAATAATTTGCAACAAAAAGAAAATGTACAATAAAATAGTAGACAATGCATAATACTTAGAATATTTAAAGAAAAATGAAGTCGCAACTTTTGGAAGATGCTGTGGGGGAAAACCCTGATAAAGACCACAAAACATTCCTACAAGGAACCATAAGAATGAGGGACTAGGATTAGTGAGGAAATAGGTATTTGGTTTTCTCTGACTGAAACTAAGTTTTTGTAAAGATGTAACAATATATTCAGACACAGTGTGAGACTAGCCTTATATTGCAGATTGTCAGACTTCCCTATAACTGCTACTAACAAAAAGTCTATACATCATTTGAGTGTGAAAGAGGGTGAGGAACACCATCAGGATTTGTCTATTAATCCTCAATTACATGGGTACTTGCACAATATCCTCTGAGTACCTGCTGCGTTTTTCACTTAATGTCCAGACCTACTCCATAAAATCTGCTTTTCTGCCTGAATGTTTTATTGTGACTTGGATTCTTGGAAGATAAGATAATTCTTCATCCTAAAGTATCATCTTTGTTATCATCTGGACAAATACAAAATATGAGTCAGGTTAGACAGAGATTTGAAGAGATGAAATGTTTAAGACAACCTCAGAACATCTACATTTTTAAATATATATATATATACACACACACATACACATGTGTGTATATATATACACACAGTATATATATGTACATGTACATACATATATACATGTATATACACACAGTATATATCCATATATATCCATACACACACACACACACACACACACACAGTAAGGTTTAGTTCAGTTGGTAGAGTGTTTGATCTGTGCTCTCTGAGGCTCACATGTACGTGTGTGTGTGTATATACATACACAGAGTGTGTATGTATATACACATATAGGTATATATGTACATATATACTGCATATATATACACACACATATATATGTGTATATATACACATATATGTATATATGTACATATATATACTGCTTATATATATACACACACATATATATATGTGTGTGCGTGTATATATACACACAAACACACACATACATACACACACAGTATGGTTTAGTTCAGTTGGTATAGTGCTTGCTCTATGCTCTCTGAGGCCCTGGGTTCAAACCTCAGTACCACAAAAATGGGAGAAGGATTTGGCATCCCACTTCCAAAACAATCCTGAAACAATCAGCCATTGAAAACTTTATGAATAGCAGAGAAGCACTAATATAATGCCTAGTATGGCATAGTGTTGGGGGTGTTTCATCCTGTTGTGTATAGGGTAGCTATGAGTCAGACCCAACTTGACGGAAACTAGCAACAACAACAATAACGTGTGTGGATGAGAGTTAGTTCCACCTAAGAGGGACAGAAGCATGTCTAAAGTTGTACATGTTGACACCTTGATAGTGAGGACCAACCATTGACTAGAGTACAATTATCTGAAAACCTAATCTAGCTGTTCTTTCTATTCCAAACTTTTATCAACTATTATGCCACAGATAGGGTGGCTACATGTACACTACATGTTTTTACAGGTGTATATGCCTCTGTTAAGGAACACTTTCAATATTTTTTTCAGATATATAAAGCTGCAAATAAAATAAGAAGATAACATAGAGTTACATTTTACCTAACTACAATTGAATCTGGTAAAGAATGGAAGAAACCTTATCAATGGCATGGCTTATAAATATCAAGGGAGATAAGCCTTTACCTTCACTTTCTGTGGGGCTAGTAGAAGTATTGAGGAATACCAACTGGCCACACATTTTACATCATACTAGTCAGTCTAAAAAACTTTTTATTTTCACCCCCTCCCCAAAATTAATTGGTCCCATCATCCAACATTTTACAGATGTAGCTTAAGCAGTTAACATTGCTAGATTCCTACAGAGAACACATTTTGTGAAGTACATTAGTGGGACACCAAGACTCAGACCTTGGTAGACCTAGAAGAAATTTCTGTTTGCTTAAGGATTGAGGGACCCGGGATTTAGCTCAGTTGGTACAATACTGCTCTGTGGTCTCTGAGGTCCACAGTTCCATTCTCAGCACCGTAAAAATGGAAGAAAGATGTGGCAATCTACTTCTGAGGGAATTCGGAACCAATCAGCCATTGAAAACCCTGTGAGGGTCGCTATGAGTCGGACATGACAGCACTTCAAACAACAACAACAATAAAGTATTGAAGATCTTCCAGAGCCATGACTGATTATAACTGATTCTAGTAACATCTAGGGCTGAGGTTTAGATCAGTTGATAGAGCACCGATCTACAACAATAGTATCTAAAAAGAAATGTATTCTTTCTAAGCAAATCTTAAGCATTCATGACCTTCCAGTCAAATTTTAATATCTCAACGTAAAGGTTCCAATAATTTTCAAGCATATCTAGAAAAACTTTGCACATTAGAATCATTACCAAATTGATTTTTATTTCCACAAATATGAAAAATTTAGGGTAGAATGGGAATGATCTGATTATTGCCTGTTTTATTTTGTTTTGCTTTGTAGTGCTAGGGATCTTACTCAGGGCCTTGCCCAGTCTAGGCAAGAAGTTTATTACCATATTCTACTACTAGTTATCTTTATTGGCATTTTTAATAAGTCTAAATATGAGGTGGATTTCTGATTTTCCTTTGGTTAAGCTACTTATTGCATCTATCTTGCCATCTGCTTGGTCTCCTAATCTAGACATTGGTTTATCTAGACAGAAATGTTTTGAATCACGCTGAACCTGAAAACGCTGAAGTATACATGCAAGTATAAGGTTTACAAATTCAATATGCAGTCCTGATGTGCATGTTGGATAATTCTTTTAATTTCCTAAAGTCTAGTTCTCAGCTATTTCTTGTGCTATTCTAGATAGCATCATCCATGGCCAGACACGAATTTTCCATATAAGAGTCCTGAAGTCATTGCCTCATATATGAGCAGACTTAATATTCAATTTCTTTTTCATAATTTAAGACATTTTCTCAAGGAATACCAAATATTACATTAAATGTTTTACAAAGAACAATGCAACTTGACATGAGCATAAGCACTTGTCTATATTCAGGGCTTAACTTTTTTAAAGTGAGGAGCTCATGGAAAAGAAAATACCTTCTCTTTATTAATCCTCTGGTTGAGTTGAATCATTAAAGCTGAAAGTTGAAGTAGTAGTACTAGATTTATTTATTTATTTGTGTCAGATATTTAAAAAGTTGCTGATGAGTCAAGTAAAAAGATGCACTGAAACAGTCTTCCAAAAACTACTTTAATGAAAAACCACATGTATATGCACACACACACACACACACACACACACACACACATTGTGCGATTTCTGGATATTGAACATTGGCGGTTATGAGCCTTTGATATTGAAGGTTTTTGCTGAATATGATTTTTAGTAAGTTTAAGTAGATAGAAGATATTAAAGTTACCAGAAAAATGTATGAAATGTAGGAATTCTGGCAGTTTTATACAAGTAAATATAAAAGTGGATGTGGATAATTTTCTAAAGGAATTTTATTCTCCAAGGTTTTCCTACAGCTTAAATTGCCTAAGTTTCAGAAAGTATCATATCCAATTCCTCCATTTTTGAGGACACAGTCATTTGTTCTACGGGAAAATGTGCCCTGAGTGACATGAGAATGAAGTAGCCTTGATGAATTCATTGTTTTCATTGTGAATAGTCCATGGCTTTGAAATTGAAGTCTCTTCTAAGCGTCAATCATTCATTTGAAATCTAATTTAGTTAAATTTCAGAAGTCTAAGCTTCTTTTTGTAAAAAAAAAACTTTTATAAAAATACATATTTAACTCAATTCTTATTTGGACTCACATTGTGAAAGTTCACGTGTATGTACATGTACACAAACACATATTTTTTGTGTATTATGTAGAAATAATTAAACCTTATTTAACATAGAGTAGGCATCACTCTTAAGAGTTTTTATAATTGTATTGCATTTTTAAACAATATGTTTTACTAATTTAAAAATATTTTTAAAATTACTTGTATAAGGAAAAAGGAGAACAGATGGGTAACAAGGAATGGTAGCTATCTCTGAAGGTAAAGAGATATAACCACTCCACTGAGCCTAATATAATAGTGTCCTTTTCTATTAGAGGCATACTTTAAAAAATTGGAAAGCATTTTTCTTAGACAACTATTTCCTACTTCCAGGACTTCTACAACACAGTCAACATCAGCCTCACCTCAGCCTGAATAACATGAAGTTTATCCTCTCATTCTTCCATTGAACTGGATGCCCTCACTGTAAGTCACATTAAGCATTTCCTTTAATAAAGGCTAAATTTGTTGCAAGTCCTCAGGTGAAGCTATTTTTTTTTAAATTTAGACACTCAACTCACTAAGGTAAACAATCAAAAAATTAATGTCTACTCATATGTAAATCCACAAAAGATTTTAGAGTAGTGTCTCATGTCCCCATGTGTCTGTCAGTTTGCCATACTGTGGGGGCATGAGTGTTGCTGTGATGCTGAAAGCTATTTCACTGGTGTTACAGACACCAGCAGGGTCACAAGTGGTGGACAGATTTCAGCTGATCTTACAGACTAAGATAGACTAGGGAGAAGGACACGGCAGCCCACTTCCAAAATAATTAGTCACTGAAAACCTTATGAATAGAGAAACACTGTCAGATATTAATGCCTGAAAAATGAGACCCTTATGTTAGAATGCACTCAAAGACAACTGAAGGAGAGTTGTCTTCTAGAAGTAGAGTTGACTTTAATGATGAGAATGGAATAAAGCCCCTGGGACCTTCATTTGCTGATATGGCATATCTCATAATGAGGAGGAATAGCTGCAAACATCCATTAAGAATCAGAATGTGGAACATACGTAGCGTAAATCTAGAAAAATTAGAAATTTTCAAAAGGGAAACAGAGTGCATAAACAGTGACATTCTAGGCATCAGTGATCTAAAATGGACTGGTATGAGCCATTTTGTATCAGATAATTATACGATCTACTACACTGAGAATGACAGCACAAAGAGAAATGGGATTGCATTCATCATCAAAAAAGACATCTCAAGATCTGTCCTGAAGCACAATTCTGTCAGTGATAGAATAATATCCGTATACCTACAAGGAAGGCCAGTTAATATGACTCCTATTCAAATTTATGCACCTACTACTAAGGCCACAATTGAAGATGGGAAAGATTTTTACCAGCTTCTGCAATCTGAAATATACCAAACACACAATCAGGGTGTACTAATGATTACTAATGACTGGAATGCAAAAGTTGGGAAGGAAACAGAAGGATCAGTAGTTGAAAAATATGGCCTTGGTGATTGAAAAGATGGTGGAGATCACATGACAAAATTTTGTCAGGCCAACATTTTCATTGCAAATACTTTTTTTCATTGATATAAACAGCACCTATACATGTGGGAATTTACCAGATAGAACATGCAGGAAAAAGATTGACTACATTTTGTGTAGAAAGACAATGGCAAAGGTAAATATTAAAAGTAAGAACAAGCCCAGGTGCTGATTGTGGATCATACAATCAACTGCTCATATGCAGGTACAAACTGTAACTTAAGAAAGTTAGAACAAAGTGTATGAGATCCAAAGTATGACCTTGAGTATATGCCATCTGAGTTCAGAGACCATCTGAAGAACAGATTTGATATGTTAGACACTAATGACTGAAGATCAGAAGAGTTGTGGCCTTACATCAAAGATATCATTGATGAGGAAAGCAAAAGATTATTAAAAAGACCGAGAAAAATGAAGACCAAATTACATGTCAACAGAGACTCTGAAAATTGCTGTTGAATGTTGAGCAGCTAAAGTAAAAGGAGGACATGACAAAGATAAACACCTAACAGTAGATCAAAGGGCAGCTCGAAAAAGCAAAATCAATATTGTAATGATACGTGCAAAGGAATGAGGCTAGAAAATCAAGAGGGAGGAACATGCTGTGTTTCTCTCAAGCTTAAGGAATTCAAGAAAAAATTCAAGCCTCAAGTGGCAAGAGAGATTCTACATGGAAAATATTAAATGATGCAGGAAACATCAAAAAATAGAAGGAATACACAGAATCATTATACCAAAAAAGATCAGGTGGATGACCAACCATTTCAAAAGAGATAGCATGTGACAAAACCCAATGGTACCCCCAGAAGAAGTGGAAGCTGCTTTGAAGTAATTAGAGGAACACAGGGCTCCAGGAATTGATAGAATACCTAGTGAGATGTTTCAAAAAAACTGATATAGACACAGCCCTACAGATGCTCACTTGCTTATGCCAAGAAAATTGGAAAACAGCTACCTGGCCAACTGATTGGAAGAAATCCATATTTATGCCTATTACTAAGAAAGGAGATTTAACTGAATATGGAAATTATCGAATGATATCATTAATATCATTCACAAGTAAAATTTTGCTAAAGATCTTTCAAAAGCAAGTGCAGAAGTATACTGACACGGAAATTCCAGAAAATCAGCTGGATTCAAAAAAAGATTTGGAGCCAGGAACATCAAGGCTGATTTTAGGTGGATATTAGTCAAAAGTAAGTGAATACCAGAAGATATCTATGTTTTATCAACTATTCAAAGGCATTTGACTGTGTATATTACAGAAAATTATGGACAACATTGTGAATAATGGGAATCCTTGAGCACTTAATTGTACTCATGAGGAATCTGTACATGGACCAGGAGGCAGTCTTTTGAACAGAACAAGGAAATACTGCCTGGTTTAAAGTCAAGAAAAGTGTGCATCAGGGCTGTATCCTTTCATTGTACCTCCTCAATCTCTGTGCTGAGTAATGAATCTGAGAAGCTGGACTTTATGAAAAAAAACCATGGCATCAGGATTGGAGGAAGACTCATTAACAATTTATGCAGATGGCCAACTTTGTTTGCTGAAAATAAAGAGAATTTGAAACACTTAATGAATGAAGATCAAAGAACATAGCCTTCAGTATGGATGCACCTCAACATCAAGAACACAACAATCCTCATAGCTAAGTCAGCATGCATCTTCACTGTAAATGGAGAAAAGATTGAGGTTGTCCAATATTTTGCCTTACCTTGGTTCTACAATGAACACCCTCAAGATAGCAATCAAGAAATCAAAAGACACATTGCATTGGGAAAAGGTGTTGCAAAAGAGTTCTTTAAAGTGTTAAAAATTAAAGATGTCACATTGAGGATAAAGGTGACCAACTCATGGCATGGTCTTTTCAGTTTCATCATATGCTTGTGAAAGTTGGACATTGAATAAGGAAGACAGGAGAAAAATTGATACTTTTTAATAGTGGTGCTGTTGATGAATATTGAATATACCATGGACTCCAAAATGAACCAATAGGTTCATCATAGAAGAAGTGCAATCTGTGTGCTCTTTGGAAGGAGGAATGGTTAGACTGTCAGATATATTTTGGACGTGTGGTCAGGAGGGACCAATGCCTACAGAAAGTCATCATGTTTTGGAAAATGTGGGTCACCAAAAAAGAGACTCTCAACTAGATGAGTTGACAGAGTGACTGCAAGAATGGGCTTAAACATAGAAAAGATCATGTGCCTCACACAGAGTCAGGGAGAGTTTTGTTCTGTTGTATATAGGGTCACTGTGAGTCAGATTCAACTCAAGGGCACCTAACAATAAGTGCTTCCTGATTAAGTAGAGCTATGCATATCTTTTGATGTTTTGTTTCAATTTCCTCTAAATTACTTTAGTATCTTCAGTATAACAAATGGGAAATATAGGGAGGCCTAAAGAAGGACTCAAAACGTTCATTAACGATTTGTTGAGTCAACGAATAGACTGCTGTTGGACTGAAGGCTCTTCACTCATACCCTACCTCATATTTTGAAAAGCACATTCAGAATTTTAATAAAAGCAAAAGAGCTCCACTTATACGGTAATAAGTTTTATATTCAGGATGATGATATAGAATGGTCTGAGTGTTTTCCTGGTCCAAGTTCAAAATATGGTCATGCATTTTCTCTGATGTTTGAAGTTCAAAGTAAGAATTTTAAAAGGAAATTTCAAAAATGCATATTATTTCTTAACCAAATTTTTATAGTTAAATATGTACTACTATATAAAACAAGATGGACATTCCTGTAGACATAAATTTGTACATTATAAGAGAAATTAATTTTAGATGGCCTCAATTTTATTAAACAACAAGAAGAATATAGTGACTAAATATTTTCTATTTTAAATGATGGGCTTCATTCTCTAATATTCTATTAAATATTTTGTGATTTAGAAGTGAAGCAGTATCTTGTCCATTATATTTCAAACAAATATATCATTGAAAACAAGTGACACATTACCACTCTCTTTCTTATCAATCATATTTGTCATCAAAGGAATGAACTACTTGGGTTCATTAAGCTTAATAATCACAATTACAAGGAAAATAAACTTAACATCCAATATTAAGTTACATTAACCTTATGAAAAATATTTTTATATTACCTTTATGTTCTTATAGTGAAGTGATTCTGTGGGGAAAGCTATGTATTCAACTGTTTTAAAAAGTTGTGCATGACTCAGGCCATCATATTTTCATTTGCATCATTTACTGTGAACACTGGACAATGAATAAGGGAGACAGGAGAATAATTGATGCCTTTGAATTAAGGTGCTGGGGACAACTGTTGAATATAACATGCACTGCCAAAAGAACCAACAGATCCATCTTAGAAGAGGAGCAACCAGAGTGCTCCTTGGAAGCAAGGAAGGCTAGACTGCATCTTACATATTATGGACATGTTGTTAGGAGGGACCAATCCCTGGAGAAGCACATCATGTTTGAGAGAATGGTGGGTCAACGTAAAAACAGAAGACTCTAAGCTGGATGCTAGACGGATAGACACATTATCTTCAACAATGGGCTTAAACATAAAAATGATCATGTGCCTGGCACAGTTTGGGGGAATAATTTGTCTTTTGGTACATAGGGTCACTGTTTGTTGTTGCTGTTGTTAGGTGCCGTTGAGTCGGTATCTGAGTCATAGCGATCCTCATAGGGTTTTCAATGGCTGAGTGCTTCTGGATTGCCTTGGGAGTGGATTACCAGGTCCTTCTCCCATTTTTTTTGCGGTGCTAGGAATTGAACTCGGAGCCTCAGAGACTGCAGCACAGCACTCTACCCACTGAGCTAAATCCCAGCCCACAAGGTCACTGTTAGTCAGACTCAATTTGATGGCACCTAGCAGCAATGACAAAATGTTTTCAAAATAGAAAATACTACATAGCCATTCTTCATTTTAAAAAGATCAGCAGATCAATGAGTTCTTGTTATATAATTGAAAAATTAAAATTTGGACGTCATTTGTTACCTGGAGTACCTAGCAGTGTTAGGATAGAAAGGAATGGAAAGAACAGAAGACAATTAAAATTTACAAATCTCTTCAACCTTTCACAGAATCTGAGTTTATATGTTTTCTGGTCTCATTTGGGTGGGTGGCATTCTCCATTAGACTGAAATCCATAAGGATGAATCTGCATTTTATATTCAGAGAAGAATTTATAGCACAGCATGACAGTGAACCAAGTGCATATTTTGTAATTTCTTTGCATGACATGATGTAATATAATTGACAAAGTTTTCAATGTCAACATCTATTATATTCATATAAAACAAAATCATTCAAAGATACGGATACAATGTGACTAGTACAGTGCTTCTATTAGATTTTCATTCCTTATGTTTATTAGTTATAAGCTACTAACCACAATTAAGTCTTCTCTAACATGTATATCTGTTCAAGTATGAAAAACATTTGTGTCCACTTAAAGTAAAATGTTGAAACTAAAATATTTATGTTTGAAAATTAACAGCAATGGCAGTAATGCCTTTCCAAAGTTTATTTCATTTTGCAATACTGCTTGTCCCTATGTTAGAATTCAGCTGAAAAACTACAGTAAATATAAGAAATACAAGAGCATGTCACTTGAAAAAAAAAAACAACCTTACAGATTATCAAAGTTAAAATGGAAATGAAATAATTGGTTAGTCACAACAATAAGACAATGCAGAAAACCATGATCATCTAGAAATTATCTTCTGAAATAATTCAAAATGATTAGACAAAATATCACAATTTCACCGAATTGATTCTCCTCTTCTCTCATTAAGAGTTTCTCTGGGATTTAACAGCCTCCTGCCTCTGCCTCCCCAGTCTCTGAGAATACAGTCATGCACCACCTTACCAGGCATACTTTTTTTATTAAAAGAGCCAAGACAAACAGTTCAGACCTAGGACACTTTTAAGTTTTTAAACTTTTTAATTGTCACAAAATGATCCTTTCTGCATCTCGGTTCAGATGAGTCAAACATATTTTTATCTCTTCTATTAAGGAAATAAAACCTAAGAGCTAATAAAATCCAATTAATATTTAGTTGAAGATAGTCAAATCTATTTAAGTACATTATGTTAATGTCATTTGAATATGGCATTTCTCTTCACCCCTCTGCTCTTATCAACACTAGCTTCAATCATTTAAATCCAGTGATTACTACTTTCTAAACCTTGAAGCCATGGTAATCTTTGTTTTTAAAAAATTAGTTTAATTGCACAAAATGTTACTAAAAAGAGAAAAAAATTATATTAAATTTTAATGAGCTCAAATTCAACCCCAAAATACAACTGACTATTTTGATATGTACACATCCAGACCTTTCCCTATTCCAACATAAGGGATAAGGATTTGGCAGTCCACTCCTGGAAACAATCCTGAAACACTCAGCTATTGAAAACTCTATGAGGGTTACTCAGGAATGGATGCCACTTGATGGCACCTAACAACAACAATATACCATTATCACTCCCTAAAATACAAAATTCAATTTCTATTCTGATCACACATTATTTTTAAGTTAGAAAGACAAAGTATAAGATTTTATATTTTATAAAATATGAAAACCTTTATCATGAAATAAAAATTTAAATAATCATTTGAAGGATAATTAGCAATTAAGTGTCTGAATATATTATACAATTTTTTAATAATGTGCTACTGAAGGAAAACTTGGGTTCGACCAAATTATTCTTATTAAAAATATGAGGAGAAATTCTTGCACTTCTATGTCAATGTTTTTTCAAATATTCTTAATTTAAATTCCTAAAATTAGGTTAAGGAACAAAGAAATACTTGGGAGCTTTTAATCCATATTACTTTTTTTTTTCCATGAGAGATATATAGTGTCACATCTTCATCAGAGCCTGTATGTTCACAATGTCAGTGTTTTCTGGTAGCACATAAGCATCATCTATATGAAAGTAAAAATAAATAAACAACCACCACCGACAACAAACCCACAAACCATGATAATATAACTCACATTCAGATAATCTAAGATAATGGGATTAAAGGTAATGCCTAACACATAAAATTAATTAAAAAGTGTGATAAAAGCATTTAGTGCAAGAGGAAGAACAAATGCAAAGTGTGAGGCCAGGCCTTGTTCAGACTTTCAAGGAAGAGTGAAGTGAAAATAACAGGGACATGTGATCAGAGAAGAATAGGAAGGAAAATTCAAGTACAGCCTGTATGCTATTTGATCATAAGGATACAACTATTTCTTTTCTGCCTGCAGTGGTAGCCCTGTGGCATCTGATCCTGTCAGATCTAGGAAGCTAAGCAGGGTCGGGCCTGGTTAGTACCTGGATGGGAGACCGCCTGGAAACACCAGAAGCTGTAGGCTTGGGAGAAGGACCTGGCAATCCCCTCCCAAAAATCAATCTGCCATTGAAAACCCTATGAACAGTAGAGAAGCACTGACAATAGTGTTTGCCCTGTTGTACAGAGGGTCGCTATGAGTCGGATACCAACTCAGTGGCACCTAACAACAACACAACATTTCTTTTCTTAAGGCATATAAAGGTTTATGGGGGGAAATGACCTGACTTACACCTTTAACTGGTATTGTGCTTCTGGAATTACTCATGTAAGTGTTAAGGTGATCCGTATCTCTTACCTACCCAGGGATCTATTTTGATGCCAAGATACAATTTAAGGGTTAAATTATAAAGTGTAACAGTGAAAACAAAATGATAAGTTCTAAGGCCACATTAATAATCTTAGTGAAATATAGCCATGGCTTGGTTTGGGGTGCCAGTAAAAGGAGGTAAGAAGTTGAAAAATGGGGCCAGGCAATGTGCACAGGCCTATTATTCCAGTGACTCTGGAGACTAAAGCAAGAGGTTCATGAATAGTTTGAAGCCAGAGGTAGCCTTAGCAATTTAGCAAGATCCTAAATAAAAATAAAAAATAAGAAAAAAGGTAGGTCTGAAGGTGCAGCTCAGTGGTGAAGCACCCTGGGTTTAATCCCCCAGTTCCTCAAAAGAAAAGAAGAAGGAGGAGGAGGAGGTGAAGAGGAGAAGAGGTGGAAGAGGAGGGGAGGAGGAAAAGGAAGAAGAAGAGATAATTTTTGAAGGATGAGGATCATTTGACCATGTTTTATAAAATGCAAGAGGGGGCATGATTTAAATGCATATGGTTTTAGCTAGATGCATATATATTTCATCCACAGTAAACGGAGAGAGGATGAATATATACAAGTAGGTGATCATAGAGATTTATAGGTGTTCTCTTATGAATTTTTCTGAAGATAGTAGCAAAGTCACAAATTATGTGAGGAAAATGAACAGGGGGAATATAGTATGATTTTCTTGCAATTCTACACGCTGTGGACTTGATGTTAATGGTCATGACTTTAAAATGCAGAGTCAGTGTCAATTTGGAGATGTAGCTCAGTGGTGTAACACTTATCTAGCTTACACTGCAAACTTACTATTGGCCTATGCTGAAGAAAGGGAGATTTTCTTTTAAATTAGGTTTAACATTGTAATAAATTAAATTATTTTCCATAGTTTTTTTCTTCCTTTCCTATCTTTATCTTGTCCATGGCCTCACTGTGGAAGGACTGAAATCCCTTTCCTTCTTTAATGTTGAGCTTACCCACCTGAGCTTAAAGCCCTGGGTTCAAGCCGCAGCACCAAAAAAAAAAAAAAAAAAAAAAAAGTTAATGTGGCCATAAGTTATATTCATAAGAGATGCAAGGGAATTGAGTATATTTAAGCAGGTAATATTATTAGTAATATTGTTAATAAAATATGAATATAGTGAGATATGGTAAGTGATAGATCAATAGATACTAAGTCTTAGTGGACGTGCAGGAATTGATGGCATTGCAGTAATAAAAGGAGTGAGCTGAAAACTGGAAGTAATTACAAGAGTGGTATGGACCAAGGTGAGATTATGATGTTTAGTTTGTTTACAATGACAAGATTCAGGCCACAAGCTTGAAAATGCAAAGCTAATATAGGGTGGAGAATAAACTCATGTGGAAGAGGAAATGAAAGAATAAGTATCATGGGTAATACAAGACTCATATACATAGATAATAAAACTACTTTATACAGAATGACTATAGTTATTCAGTTGACTGTGGGTCAAAGTTGAGTGGGTTTAGTATGGAAATGGTCTGGAAGAATAAAAGTATTGAGAAAAGAAAAAATGGTACTGGTAGTGCTTATGAGGGAGAAAATTATCAGTGTGCATAGCAATTAACAACCTCTACAAAAATGACCTTGTTGAAGATTATTTTTAGTTCTGCATAATTTTTCTCTGTTTACATGTTAAGGAATGAGCTTGGCAGCCTTGTATAGTGTTGTATTATTTTAACTCATCCACAAAACCATGAAAGTTTTGCTTACTTATTGGGTACCAACTGGTGGAGTTTTAATGCTCAGGATATTTCTAATAAACTTCCCTCAAATCAACTCTACACAGAAGTTTACACAGAACCACCTACTTGTTATCTGAAATTGAACATGTGGAGATTTATATTAATAATTTCTTCTTAAGAATGTCTACTCAAATGTTGTGCCAAGACAGTAACTTAATTAGGAGCTTAGCTATAGTCAGCAAGTTTGTGTGTTGGAAACTAGATATTTTAAATCACAAATTTTCTCATTTAGGCACAGAATAGTCCTAGAGATAAGAAAGCTTCCATTGCTAACATATTTTTCCCAAGCTGTCTTTGAGATAGGATTGTTACTCTCAGAGGAATTTTAGACTGAAGATCTGCTAATGGTCAGGAAAGAGAAAATTAAATGTGAGCCATCAATTTCCCTAAATGTATAGATAAGATAAAGGTACCTGAAGTCAGAAGATGGTTTGCTTTCAAGTTAAGTTCTTTGTGCTTTTAAAGTCTCATACTTTCAAGGTCATTTGTGTTATGCTCAGAATAAATGAATTTAACCACTTTTCTCTTTAAGTTACTTTTATGTAGTATGGTAAAAAAATATATGACTCTATTTTTGAGGATTAATATACAATAAAAATAAAAAGAATCTACCATATCAAAAATGATTTGATATGAGCTGGGGGTATAGCTCAGTGGTAAAGCACACACTCAGCCTCTGTTAGGCCCTAGATTGCATTACCAGCTCCTCAAGGAAAGCAAAAAAGGAGTTAATGACATTCCTCAATCTTATTCCTTATGAAATTTTTCAACTTATTTTCCACAAGGGAGAGTTTTAGTACTTTCATCCCCTTAGTTATGATAGTCTTTTTATTTAAAAAAGATTTATATTTTATAATCAAGAAGGATGATAAATTTTTGTAGGTGTGGAATTTAAATTTCTAAAGCTACTTTAAAATTCCCTTTAAACCCTCATGTATTCATTCTGATGAGTAACTATATTTTCAAGTGTTATCTCTTGGGTGCTAAAAAGTAGCATCTCAAACTTGAGAATGAAAACAATAAATATAAGCAACTTCCTATCAAAAGTGGCAATATGGTGTCATATGGGTCCATTGTACCCCTTTTATTTAGAGGAAAAAATATAAAGGCACCAAAAGGCATAGGCTGTCTAGCCATTCAAACTCTGGGATATCCAATTACTTTGTGGCAGCTTATCATTAGATTAGATACATCTCATATCACACAGGGTGAAATAGGCTACTCCAGGGACAAAGGTGCTTTAAGGCAATTTCACTTCTAATTATGTTTCCTATAAGATTTTGCTTGTGTCTTATTGGAAATAGGATATAATCTGTTAGAGAGAGAAAGAAATCAAAAGATTAATATCACCTCATTATCTTGTATGGGCCTGAGCTCAGGCTGATCTGATGCAAACTATTTATAGAACATCTTTGTTCTATGTTGTTTAAATGAATAGTTGCTGCTGGATAGATAATAAGACCAGATGAATTAATTTATCATACTGTGTCAGGATAATAACACTAGTAGCTAAAATATATCATAAAGTATTTGTTTTATATATTGTTATATACCTAAGAATGTTGTAGTGACTGTTCATTCATAGATCATGACTTTCATAAAATCTTCATAAGTAAATGTAAATACCTGCAACACCTATGGGTTAGGTTTAATTAAACTATGATTCTTACATGTTTCTATTATTTACTTCATACTCAGCATTGTTGTTGTTGTTAGGTGCCGTCAAGTCGTATTCTACTCATAGCAACCCTCATAGGGTTTTCAATGGATGATTGTTTCCGGATTCCCTCAGGAGTGGATTGCCACATCCTTCTCCCATATACTCAGCATTAGAAGGCAATAACCTTGTAAAAGCATTTTTTCACATATGATGAAACTAATTCAGGTTATGTCCTCGTTGAGATTTAGTTTTACACATTGTAAATTTGAAAAAATAATCTGACAAATCTGCCCATTGATTATGGGTTTTGGTAGCAAAATGTTTGGTAACAAGAATTAATTCCTATAAGTACTATTTATATTTATACTTTTAAATGGATCATGGCTTGTAACCCTAGAATACTTAAAAACAACTAGAAAAGTATGCATGTACAAATTAAAATGTTCAGTTATGTGCAACTTAATATTTGTTTACTTGTGTTCTCTTAACACCTTTGGTTGTTGTTATTGTTAGGCGCTGTCAAATCCGACTCATAGTGACCCTATGTACAAAAGAATGAAAGAGGCACTATTTCTAACAGTGGTTCTCCACTATTCATTGCTAAACTCATTAGAACATTTTTACTTTTTCCCTTGATAGCAAACTATTTATGACTGGCCTAACAGTTTTAAAACTCATTTCAGAAAATAAATTTTCTGTAGTCATGTTAAATTTTTAACAGAATTAAAACGTTATCTTACCAGTCCTTCACACTAATCAAATATTTGCAAGTCAGTTTTTTTGTGTACTAAAAATAAATTTGAAATGTCAGCGTCTTCAGCAACAAGTACTTAGTTCTTGCTGTCAAGTCTGTGGAACAACTGTAGTTGTACTGAATTTTCTTGATCTTAGGTGACCTAAGCAAGATACCAGGTGTCAATTCAGTTAAGGTCTTTTTCATCTATCTTCATCATTCTTCAACCAGATACCACTCAGGGGACTTTCCTTTTAAGGTAAATAGTATAAGGATGATAGATCAAAGAAACCCTGAAAACACATCATTAAAGCATCCAGTCTCATCATATTCACTAACTTTCTCTTGGCCATCTAAGCTCATGTGAGTAAGCTCAACATTAAAGAAGGAAAGGGCTTACAGTACTTTCACAGTGAGAGCAGGGATAAGATAAGGAAAGGAAAGGAAGAAAAAAAACATGGAAAACAATTTGATTTATTACAATATTAAACCACATTAAAAAGAAAATCTCCCTTTCTTCAGCATAGGCCAATAGTAAGCTTTCAGTTTGTGGTGGAGCTGGTAGGCCCTGTCTTTCTATTCTCATCTCCTTCCCCACCAAGTCAATAACCATATGAACTCATTCAGAGCTACAAAGTAGCGATGTGATAGGGGAATAGTTGCAGAAGAAAGTCAGTGAAAATTCTTACACAAGTGGTTATTATCATAAGATGTCTTTCTGCTGTGTGTGCCTGGCTGATGCTTAAAAGAAGTAATATTGTCTTGGAATCTGTCCTGGGCACTGAACACATTCTCCTGATTGTACTCTCCAGCTGAAATTTCAAGACATAGGCAGCATTTTAATTCCCTGATTTTATTCATTGTAGTAAAGTACATATAAAAGTACATATAAAATTTACTATTCTAACTACTTTTGATTGTATAGTTCAGTGCTATTAAATGCATTTATAATGTCATGCAAGCATTACAAATATCTCCACTTTTTCATCCACCTTGTAAAACTGAACTGAAACTCTGCCTATTAAACAATAATTCTACATTCTCCCCTTGTAGCCATGGAAATGACTGTTTGACTTTATGCCTCTATTATTTTGACTGTGCAAATAGAGTTGTGTAGTATTTGTCCTTTGGTGATGACCTATTTCACTCAGCATAATGTACTCAAATTTCATTCATGTTGGTGAATATGTGAAAATTCCTTTTCTTTTATATACTTAATAATATTACATCATAAGTATATGCTATGTTCTGCCTATGCATCAAGCTCCCCCCATGTCTGCAAGCTTGCTGTGTTTTGGGAGTTTGCATGTTGCTGTGATACTGAAAACTATGCCACCAGTATTTCAGATACCAACAGAGCCACTCATGGTGAACAGGTTTCAGCTGAGCTTCCAGACTAAGATACACTAGGAAAAAGGACCCAGCAGCCCACTCGTAAAACAACCAGTCATTGAAAACTCCGTGAATAGCACAGAAACACGGTAAACTATAGTGCTGGAAAATGAGAACTCCAAGCTGGAAGACATTCAAAGACAACTGAGGAAGAGTTGCCTCCTCAAAGTAGAGTCAAACTTAATGACAAGAATGGAGTAAAGCCCCTGGGACCTTTTTTTGTTGATGTGTCACAACTCAAAATGAGAAGGGACAGTGGCCACAACAACAGGCTCCAAACATAAAGAAGATCATGTGCATGGCACAGTGTTGGATGTTTTTTTCTGTTATATGTAGGGTTGCTATGAGTCAGATCAACTCAATGGCACCTAATAACAACAACAACTATATATTACAGATATCAATCCCTTACCAGATACATGATTTGAAAATATTTTCTCCTATTTGGTAGGCTTGCTTTTTGGTATTTCTATTGTCTTTTAGTGCACATTTATTTTAAAATTCCTAAAATCCAGTTTTTCAATTTGTTTTCTTATGTTGCCTGTGATTTTGACATCTGTCATACACAAGAATTCACTGACAAATGAAACGTAATATTTGTTCTATTTTCTTCTAGAAGTTTTATAGTTTTGGTCCTATTTTTAGGTTTATGATATTTTGGATTCATTTTACAGGTGTTAATGGAAGGGTCCAACTTCCTATCTTATGTACCTGTCCATTTTTCTCAGCACTAATTATTAAAAACACTTTCCTTTCCTACTCTAAGCACTATTGGAACTCTTATGAAAAGTTATTTGTCCAGGGGTTAAATATGACTAATGGTACAGCACTTGTCTAGCATGTGTGGGGTCTTGGATTTGATTGCCAGCACTACAAAAAAAAAAAATCATTTGACGTTATATGCGAGGTTTTATTTCTGAGATTTCTATTCTATTCCATTTGTGTACATGTATGATTTTATGACAGTATAAGACTTTGGTTGCTTTAATTTTGTAGTAAGTTCTGCAAGTAGATAGTGAGTCCTCCAGCTTTGTTCTTTTACAAAGTTTCTTAGCTATTTAAACATGCAGCCATGCCACTGTGGCGTCAGATCCTGTTAGATCTCCGAAGCTAAGCAGGGTCGGATCTAATTAGTAGGTGTATGGCAGACCACCCAGGAACACTAGGCACTGTAGGGTTGAAAGAAGGACCCGGCAACCCACTCATAAAAGCCAATCAGTCATTAAAAACCCTACGAATAGCAGAGAAGCACTACAAGAATGCTTCCTTTGTTGTATGTAGGGTTGCTATGAGTTGGACACTGACTCTAGGGCACCTAACAACAACCACCAGCTTTGTTCTTTTGCAAGGTTTCTTAGCTGTTTGGGGTTCCTTGAAACTTTTAATTAATTTTAGCATTTATTTTCTATTTTTTCAAAAGGCATATCATTGTAACTTTGAAATGGATTGAATTGAATCCATAGATCTCTTGGGGTTATATTCATATCTTAATGATATACCTTCCAACTGATAAACATGGCTGCATTTTCATTTATTTATTCTTCTTTAACTTCTTTCTGCAATTTTTGGTAGTTTTCATTGTGTAAGTATTTCACCTCTGTGGTTAATTCCTAATTATTATATTCTTTCTAACATCATTATAAATAGAATCATTTTCATTGTTTCTTTTACAGATTGTTCATCATTAGTGTATAGAAATGGTGTTTGTGTATGCAATTGCATATCCTATTACTTTGCTGAATTTGTCAGATCTAATGGTATGTTGTGGAATAGTTAAGATTTTCTGTATATAAGAGCACATCACCTATAATCAGAGATAAACTTATTTCTTCTTTCCCAATTTGGATGTTTTGTATTTCTCTTTCTTCCCGGAATTTCCAGTGCTATGTTGAATAGGATTGGTAGAAAAAACTATCTTTGCCTTGCTACTGATCTCAGAAAAAAGAAAAACTTTCTGATTTTCACCACAGAGTATCATGTTTGTTTTGAGTTTTTCATATATGCCTTTTATTATGTTGAGGTAGTTTTCTCTATATTGTCACTATTTTTAATGTTTTTAAGTAATGAAAGAATGTTGTATTATGTCAACCTTTTTTTAATCAATTGAGAGAATTGTTTGGTATTTTCCCTTATTTCTATTAACATGATATATTACATTGATACATTTTCATATGTTGAGCCAACCTTTAATTTTAGGAATAAGCCCCACTTGATTGTACTGTATAAATAATCCTCTTAGTGTGCTATTGAATTTGGTATATTATTATTTTGTTCAGGATTTTACATCAATATTTATGAGATGCTGGTCTGCAGTTTTCTTTTCTTGTAGTGTTCTTGCCTGGCTTTGGTCTGAAGCTTATACTGGCCTCATTGAATGAGTTATTAAATGTTTCATCATTTTCAATTTTATGGAAAAGCTTGAAAATAACTGGTATTAGTTCTTATTTATTTATTTGATAGAATTCACCAGTGAAAGCATAAGGTTGAAGGATTTTCTTTATCAGATTTTTGATTATTGATTAATCTCCTTACTATTTCTAGGTCTACTAAGATTTCTATTTCTTTGCATATTAGTCTTGATAAACTTTATTTCTAGGAATGTGTTTACTTCATGTAGGCTATCTAATACATTAATTTATGAATATCCATAGTATCTTTTTATAATCCATTTCATTTCAATAAAATCCACATTAATGTTTCACTTTCATTTTTAATTTTATCAATTTGAGTCTTTTCTTCCTTGTAACACAACTAGCTAAAGGCTTGCCAAATTTATGTTGTTGTTGTTAGGTGCCGTTGAGTCGTGTCCAACTAATAGCGACCCTATATACAGCAGATCCAAACACTTGCCCATTCTGTGCCAGGCAAACGATCTTATCTATGTTTAAGCCCATTGTTGCAGATACTGTGTCAATCCATCTGGTGGAGGGTTTTCCTCTTTTGCGTTGACCTGCCACTCTCCCAAACATGATGTCCTTCTCCAGGGATTGATCTCTCCTGACTACATGTCTGAAATATGTAAGATGCAGTCTGGTCATTCTTGCTTCCAAGGAGCACTCTGGTTGCATTTCTTCTAGGACAGATTTGTTGGTTCTTTTGGCAGTCCATGGTATATTCAATAGACGTCTCCAGCACCACAATTCAAAAGCATCAATTCTTTTCCTGTTTCCCTTGTTCAATGTCCACCTTTACAACCATATGATGCCACTGAAAATACCATGGCATGAGTCAGACACACCTTCGTCTTCAATGTGACATCTTTGCATTTCAATACTCTAAAGAGATCTTTTGCCACAGATTTTCCTAGAGCAATGCGTCTTTTGATTTCTTGACTGCTGCTTCCACGGGTGTTGATTATAGAGCCAAGCAAAGCAAAATCTTGGACAACCTCAATCTTTTCTCCATTTATTGTGAAGTTGCGTGCTGACCCAGTGGTAAGGATTTTTGTTTTGTTGATGTTTAGTCGTAACCCATATTGAAGGCTATGTACTTTGATCTTCATCAGTAAATGTTTTAAATCCTCTTCACTTTCAGCAAGCAGAATTGTGTCATCTGCATAACGCAGGTTGTTAATGAGTCTTCCTCCAATCTTGATGCCGCATTCTTCCTCATAAAGTCCAGCTTCTCAGATTATTTGCTCAGCATATAAATTGAGGAGATAGGGGTGAAATTATACAGCCCTGACACACACCTTTCTCAACTTTAAACTACTCAGTGTTTCCTTGTTCTATTGGAACAACTGCCTCCTGGTTCATGTACAGATTTCTCATGAGCACAATTAGGTGTTCTGGTATTCCCATTTTCTGCAGTGTTATCCATAATTTGTTATGATGCACACAATCAAATGCTTTTGCCAACTTTATAGATCATTTCAATTAAATGAACTCCCTCTGTTGCTATCTGTTCTCTCTTTTACTTATCTCTGCTCTAGTCATTGCCATTTTCTTCCCTGGTCTAGCTTTGAGGGTTTTTTCCCCCTTATTAGTAAATGTTAGTGGGGCACCCTGGCTGGCTTTTCTTGCTTTTTGATATGGGAATTCATAACCACTTATTTGTCCCTTATGGGAGAAGGACATGGCAATCCACTCCCGAGGCAATCCAGAAACAATCAGCTATTGAAAACTCTGTAAAGGTCGCTATGAGTTGGACAAGATCCCAGGTCACCTAACAACAACAACAACAATGTGTGTCCCTTAACACTCCTTTGCTACTATTTCCTATAGGTTTTGGTGGTAGTTGTTGTTACGTGCCATCGAGTCGGTATCTGACTCATAGCGACCCTCTGTATAACAGGGGAAACACGATTGTCAGTGCTTCTCTGCTGTTCATAGGGTTTTCAATGGCAGATTGATTTTTGGGAGGGGGTTGCCAGGTCCTTCTCCCAAGCCTACAGCTTCTGGTGTTCCCAGGCGGTCTCCCATCCAGGTACTAACCAGGCCCGGCCCTGCTTAGCTTCCGAGATCTGATGGGATCAGATGCCACAGGGCTACAGCTGCAGGCATAGGTTTTGGTAGGTTGTATATTATTTTAGTTAGCTTCTAAATGTTTTCTAATTTCCCTTTTCATTTCTTCTCTGATATATTTGTTTATTAAGAGATTTTGTTTAACTTAGACAAATTTGAAAATTTTCCAATTTCACTTCTGTACTACCATCTTCTTTCCATTGTGGTTGGAGAAGATATTTGTGTGATATCTGTCTTTTCAAAACAATTGAAACAACTTATGGCCTAATATTTGATGTATCTTGGAAAATGTATGATATGCACATAAGGAGAACATTTATGCTATTGTTTTGGTTAGAGTGTTTTACATCACTTTTCTTTCTTTATTTTTCTTTCTTTCTCTTTGTGAGAGGGACCTCATTATGTTGCTCAGCCTAGGTCCAAACACTTGGTCTCAAGTGATTCTCCTGATTCAGCATCCCTAATAGCTGGTATTAACGGTATATCCTACTGCTACTGTACTTAGGTTCTATTTCCTTACTCATTTTTTGTCTGGTTTTCCTGCTTGTAGAGAGTGAGATATTAAAGTGTCTATTTTTATAGAATCTTCTATTTCTCTCCTCAATTCTCAATTTTTGTTTATTATGCTTTGATTGTCATTGTTGTTGTTAGGTGCCATCGAGTCTTTGTCCAACTCATAGTGACCCTATGTAGAACAGATGAAACACTATTGTTAGTGCTTCTCTGCTATTCATAGGGTTTTCAGTGGAGGATTGATTGGAGGATTGATTTTTTGGAGGGCTTTGCTAGATCCTTCTCCCAATCCTACAGCACCTGGTGTTCCTAGGTGGTCTCCCATCCAAGTACTAACCAGGTCTGACCCTGCTTAGCCTCCAAGATCTGATGGGATTAGACGCCACAATGCTATGGCTGCAGGCAGGGTTTCTATAAGTAGTAAATATTTGGATAATGCATTTTTACCCATTATACTAATCTTTGTCTTTTGATTTGAAGATTTGAATCCATTTACATTTAAAATAATCAGGAGAAACTTAATTCTGTCATTTTGCTATTTGTTTTCTATGTCTTCTATGGTGTGTTTTTTTCATTCCCCATATTACTGCTTTTTATCTTTTTTCCTTCGAAAGGACATTTTCTGGTTCTTTTATGTCTTGTGATTTTCTTAAATGGATATTTGAATCTAATAATGAGGTAAATCTGGAAATCTTACCCCCCTCTGCCCAGGGAATTTGTTCTATTTCTTGTTTGTGCACGCTCTCTCTCTCTCTCTCCTCTCTCTCTCTCTCTCTCTCTCTTTCTCTTCTGTTTGTCGTTGTTGTTGTTGTTGTTGCAGGCTGTCTCTATGCCCAGAATCAGCCTTAGGCATAAACTTAAGGTTTTCTCAGGTTCTTTCTGTGCCAGCAACTTTCCTTGGGCATGGATAGTCAGTTTCTAATTTTCCTCTTATACAGAATTGTTTTTCAACATCCTGATTTTTAAAATCTAGTTCCTAAAATATGATAAAAAGAAAAATAAGGGAAGAAAAGAAGCACCACCATTTACATCTACTGGAAATTACTACAGCCTGAGTGTAAGGTTCTTCAGCAGGGTAGGGAGGCAAAATGGCTGCTGCCTCTTTCTGTTCACCTCTGTCATCAGAAGTAGCAATGTGGGAGCATAGTATAGATTCCCAAAATTTTGCCCATGTTGACTCCTTCATATTGTGTGCAGACTGCCTAAGGAACATATGCACAGCTTCCTGCTACTGTGCTGGAGGATGTGTAACACCTACATAGCTAAGAGTTGAAATTGCTCAAAATTAACCACAATTTACCTTTCAAGTTTTCCTCTGGAACTTGCACACCTTCAATAGACTAGAGTTCCAAAACAGTTGCATCAGATAGACTCTGCCAGCACAATTGTAGCCTAGACTGGGAGACAGATTCCTGTACTTCAACACCTTGTTAGAATCCTCCTGTGTCAGTACTGTTTCTATGGCTGAAGTTTTTCCTCTTCAGTTCTTGAATTCTTCTAGTAACCCACTCCTAACATTATCCTGGTATTTCTCTTTGGCAGAAATTAACAAAAGCTCTAGGCTTACTCTTTCTTGCATGTGATCTATATGTTTCCCAAGATAAGAGCTAATGCAAATTTTGACCTACCTTCGAAAGGTACTTTAACAACTTCTCAGAAGCACTTGCAATTCCCTGTTCCCCTCACCAAGCAGCCCTTCAATCTCTCTTTGCAGCCTGCATGCTATATTTACACCCTGCAGAGGATATACTCCAAGTTTTTTTGTAAAAGGCCTGAAAACGTGTCCTTCTGTATCTGAGGTAAAAGAAGACCACCCTCTCCTATCATTTCCCCAGAAACCAGGTAAGGTGATAAAAATCAAATAGAACAGTAATTTTTATTCAAAAGTCTATTGACAAATCCCCTATTTGTAGCATTTTTTTTGGCTTACATCTGTAGTCAGAGCTCCTTAGATGAGAAACTCAAAAAACGATGAATCTATTTTTTCATACCTGTTCAACCACCTTCTATGCAGTAAACAATTTGCCTTGACATTTCACTTCAATATGTAGCACAAATTGCTGGTTCATGTTGACATCTTGGTCAAAGCTTCAACTTTA